>JAUZNJ010047271.1:0-16525 GCA_034780135.1 Jordanella pulchra
GGGTGGAAAGAAAACCAGCAGCCACACGGCCCTTTCTGGAACCACTCTGACACCCCTGGTCTAAAGAGACACACACCATGAGACACGTTCAATGTACTATTTATTAGTTCCCTCTAAACCTTCAACATTAGCTTCCTGTGGTCCAGTTTATGGGCTGGACAGTGCTGGGAACTTTACATCCATTAATTGTATGAACTCTGTTCAAAAGGACAAAATGAAGCATTTAAGCAGAAAGCAGACCTGAACACTCAGGCTGCATCATAAACGGAGGAAACAAAGACTAAGAGGAAGGCAGATCCCATGTTTTTCCAACTTGTTGCTCCTTGCTCTGGTGATACTTAAGAAAGCCCAGAGAGCAGAGGCACAATACTGATATACAGCAGGCAAATGTAAAGACGCTGATTATGCATTGATAAAGCTAAATTGGCAGCATCATATAAAATGTAGAATGGTTTTAAATGCAAAGTAGTCACCTAGAGTTGTAAAATACTCTACAACTGTCTTAAGTGCTCCTTGTTTCATTGCATTTTGGTTCAAAGCAGCAACATTGAAATATTAACTTTCTTTAAAACCTTCGGAAGTTTTTTTTAAGCTTTTCTTTGGACTTTTGGAGCATTTTTGCTGTTCTGGACAAATATTTGGAATATTCATTAAAAAAGAAAATTAATTTCAACTTATCAATTGTTAAATATATACAATTAATCCTAAACAGCAAGAATGAACCTGTGCCATGCTGACATAGAATCTCACCAAGAACAAAACATTAAATGGGATCTTTAGGCACTTTGTTCATTTCAGCTGAAGCCAAACACATCAATTGTATTTAGCACCAACGGATGGACATTAAAGTGCTAAAATCTAGAAGTCAGGCATCCAGTAACTGAACTGAAGCATCTGGCCTACTGTCAAAGACATGGTTTTCAGACAGAGGAAGAAACTCTGCTTTAGTCCTCAGTCTCTTTTTTTAAGCACCTACATCATAATCAGAAAGATAAGAAAGAATATGAAAAAAAAATTCGACTGAAGTCCCAAGAAATTTAGAAATATATTTAGAATGACGGAAGGTCTTTTGAGTAGGACAGATCGACATTCCCAGTCAGGCTTATTGGAAACTGCAGAGTGTAATAAGGTTATAAACCAGCTGAAAATATATGTACATTTGAAAATATTTAAAGAGAAATATGATCTATTTCAAAAACAATCAAAAACAACTTAATCTATAGATTAAACCTAAAGCCGCAACTGCAGGCAGTGTTAATTTTGACACGTTTATCTAGTTTTAGTTGAGGTCTTCATCATTACATTGAAACATAATCTGCCTAAAACACGTTTGCTACAGTTAAGACAAAAAATATTAATTTCCCTGAAAATTTCTATATAAAATGATTTCTAATCCAGCTTGGCTCTGATAAATATAATAAAATGAAAGGCTTCTCCAGAACTGGTGCAAGACAGACCATTACAGGAGATCATTCCAGTCTCTTTTAACAACTTGTTGATAAATTTATCTTTTTAATAATTACAATGAATTGAATAAACAGTCATTAAACAAACTAACAAGACCAACAACTTTACAGCAACTTGAGGTGGAAAGAGTACATGTTTATGTTTTGTGCTTGAAGCTAAAAGAAAAAAATGTTATCACATAGACACAAGAAACATCAATAATCATTTACACTTTTCTAGTCAGAATTCCACTCCTGAGTGGGACCGAGTGGCTGGAGCACCTTACCCTAATGATGGAGTTCATCTCTGGAGGGGTGACCTGCTTGGCCCGCTCTATGGCTGCCAGGACCTGCTGCTGGTGCTGCAGACAGAGTGTGTATTGATGTGGGGAGGGGCGGAGAAAGTAAGACAGACAATAACAGACACAGAGAAACAACAGAAAGGCCAGTTTAGGGGGAGAAAGAGGTGAAAAGGTGAGATCAATATCAACAGTCTCAACAGACTCCCTGACAACCCTCCATGGTGATGCACCTCCCCCCCTGGACATTTAGCTATTCATCCAGCCATACGTACACACACAAACATGCACACATCCACAGAAAGCCTAGTGTGACACTGGTGAATGAATGGTTGACTGGTGGGCTATAATAGGTGGAGGTCAACCCCCTGGTGGGCAGATAAGAGCATGGCTTATCTGAATCACAGCCATTTATTATACCGACACACACACAGAGGAGGAGGGGGAGGATGGGGGGGTTAGACAGCGGAGTTGAGGAAAACCGAGAAGTGAAACGGGGGGGTTGCGGGGTTCAAAAATAAGGTTAGGGAAGGGAGGATTGGGAGGAAGGTTAGAGATTAAATATGGCAGGGGAGAGCCGAGGTGAGCAGGCTGAGAGGGAGAGTGAGGTGGAAGTGAACACAGGCAGCCAAAGATGATGGATGGTGGGAGGAGGAGAGTGGGATGCTGAGTGAGGGGTCGCGGAGGTGGGGGAGGTAATGAGGCGGGAATGAGGGTGATCTCATTCCAGGATGTAAGGAATATTTCTATGGGTCAGAGGGCTGCTGATGACTTTGTCTCCGTCTGTAGGTGTGTGTGTGACGCTGCTTACCTCCTGGGACAGGTAGGGGAGGACTTGTGCGCAGATCCCATTCAGTCTCTTCACTATTTCAGCCTTGAGAGGAAAGGACAGCGAAAAGATCGTTATTTTCTTTTTGCAGCAGCATAAAAATATATAAAGATTTTAAATGTAAGTTAAGACCAATTGCTTCATCCGCCTCCAGTTCCACAACATGGCAAATTCATTTGGACTCTGGGGGGTTGCGGCTGCAGGTTATGGCTAAATCCAGTGAAATGAGACTCATTAGTTCTCCATGATGGTGAATGCAGAGTTAATGTGTTTCATCTATCAATACTTTTTTTTACAGATGCTTTAAATTAAGGTGAATTTTAGCTGAGGAACAGCTCATCAACTATGAGAAGAGTTTCTCTTTTGTTACCTGAGTTTTTGTAGATGGTATTTTGACATCATGACAGGAGAAGCACGAACAAACTAGGAAGATTAGTTCCTCTTAATCTGCTTCAATCTCAGTTCCTTACTCTTACTCATGCTGGTTTACCGTCACTGTTATAACTGACGGTGGATTTTTGGTCCCTTATAGGTTTTTAGTTTCATTAATCTCTGCTGGTAACATAGCTACACAAGGCCTGTTAGCTAAAAGTCTGGATAAACTACAAAACTAAAAACCAAAACAGAGTAGAACAGAGAGCAAAAGACAAAACATAAAAACAACAAAAGACTTCTCAGTGACAGTGCCTTCAGGTTTAGAGCATATAAAGAAGCAGAGGGTGGTTTTATGTAAAATGACTGACAGGAAGTTGAAGAGGAAGAGCAGAAGAGGAAGTGGTGGAGTCTGAAAAAGGATGAAAGCTGTGTGACTTTAAGGGAAGAGTTGAGACAGATTCTGGGTGGCATAGAGGGGCTTCCAGATGACTGGACAACTACAGCTACCGGTAACGCCATCAGGGAGAAGAGAAGAAGAGTTCTCCATGTTTCTTCTAGATGGAAATATGACAAAAAAAACTTGATGGTGGATCAAGGAAGAACAGGAGTGCGTTCAGCTAGGAAGAGCAGGAAGCTGCCACTCAGGGTTCAACACCAGTGTATTTTAGCGTAGCGGGCCGCTAGCTTCAAATCTGTCCGCTATACACAAAAATGTAGCCCACCGTACGCTTTTATACGGGTATCGGCTGTTTGACTGACATCTAACCTCCTGCCTCCAGGGCTGTCTAGCATATTTCAGCACAATCACAGGTTATGCTGAAGCTGTCAAAAGTACATTGAAAAAAGGCTGATTCAAAGACTTTTTAATTTATTAAATAGTTTTTAAAGACTTTTAACTCCCTATTTACACATATATGTGAGAAAAGCGCTCTGAGAACGTGAACATCGCCACCTTCAGACTTATTTACAGGAATGTAGTAATTCTAATTTAAGTTACCCTGTAAATATCCAGCAACAAATCAAACACTATTCATACCATCAAATAAGGCTGTATTCACTAAAGGATTTCTTTAAACCAAGGAATAATGAATTCAAATGTACTAAAAACACTACAAATCCTGTGTGCTGAGATTAATTGGAATGAATGGCAAGTAAAGAAAAAAAAAACATTTAAATAGGCCATTTTTAGATTTTCTTGTTACATATATGCCAACTAATAGCATAAAAGCATATATTGTGGGTAATTGCAGCTGTAATGAAAAGTAAAGATTTAAATAAATCCGAAAAAACTAAGAGGACCCAACAACAGTAGGAATAATGTCCTAAAACATGCTGGAAGAGTAACTGTCGGACGACTCAGATTAAGGAAAATGTTTGTCAGGCCCTTCGTCCAACCAATTAGCAACTCATAAATATGCTGAAGATAAAACCAAGAAAATACTCGATTACTTGATTGTAAGTCACTTTTAGTTGTCTTGATCCTTCTAAGTGTTGAAGACAGTAAATCACGAAATACCAGCAGATCAATCATTTTATCTCCTGATTAAATGCAAATTACTTTAGAGAACACACACACACACACACACACACACACACACACACACACAGAGGTATGGGAAACATTTGATACAACCTTCCCAAACATGGAGAAATATCCACAGCATCTCACATCTATGAATACAGAAGACATTTCTAAATCCGTTTATTCACCTCATTAATTAAATTGCATGTACTCAAGCCTCCTCTCAGAACTCTTTGGAAATGTGGGCAATTAGACACATGAACACAAAATAACATCCAGAACGCAGGCGCACCCCGACCCGTTCACCTCGTGCACCCCCCCCCATCTTCCTTCCATGCAGGTTTATTATCACATTTGGTTGGTAATCACCCAATCCGTCTGAGATATGCAAAGCAGCAGTAATTGTGTTAGGGCTTAATTCATAGCGGGATGAGGAGAGAGGGGGCCTCCTAGCAATCATTAGGCATGCAGAGCACAGCTCCCCATCAAGCGCTCGATTCCTATCCCGCTCGTCATTACACGTACAATCTCCCCGACATCTCTAAAACGTCTCTTTAAATCATCTCTGCGGGACTCTCTCTGCCATCTTTGGAGCTCCCTCTCTTCAGTGCCCTTTGTGCTCCCTATTTCTTTTTTTTTCCCTGCCATGCTTCTGTTTTCTTGTCTCATCTTGCTATCGTCGATTCCCACAGGCCTCTCCTTCATACATTTTTCTCTGACTGCTGCTTTCTCTTGAATTGCATCTTTTTTAGCTTCCCCTAAGCTCTATTAGAGCATTTAATTACTGACGAGGCTTTGTTCTGAGATAAGAAAAAGTAAAACAATGCGTCTTCTGCAATTTTACAGCAACACACAAAACTGGACTATTTATAATCAAAGCATAAAGGATTTTCTTCCTTACATCGTGACAGTTGTTGGATCCGCTTCTGTTATTCATTGAGTTTTCAGTCATCTTGAATGATTTCATCTTTAGTCATTTTGAAGTTATTAAGGAGTAAAAGAATATGCTGAAGCTAATCTAAAAAGTGTTTAAAGGAAACGAGGAAGATGGCCATGACATTTGTAACACTAAACAGACTTCCGCAGATCTCTGGTTTCATTTTAGGAAGACCTTCGATATTTGAACCATGTGGGACTCCTTCCAGCCAGATGGAAATATAACAGTGATACATTTCATCATTATTCAAAACTGGAAACTCCAAAATGGTTCATCCCTCTTCTGCTATTCTAAATACCAGAGCTAAATCCAAAACAGATGCATGTCACAAACTGCTGTTTATGAAAGAGATTTCAAATTTACTGCACTTCAGGAGGCATTACTGTACTTCACTTCAAGTATTGCAGACTCCTTCCTTCACCAAAGTGGTTTTAAGCAATAAAAAAAGAAGAAACTAAATGTTTTTAAGATGATCACACTAAATCGTAATATCCATTTTACACCATATCAAAGTCTGCCTTGTACTTTGAAATGGTGTCTCTGAATCTACTTTTTCAAGTTAAAATATGTGTGTGTGTGTCTTTCACTAATAGGTTCACCTCAACTACAATAGACTATTTTCATAAAACTTAACTAAAAGCAGTTTTCTCATCTCTTCCAATCAGTCCAAACTATAGACGCTGTGATGCAGCTTTTTGTTTTTTCCAATTCCAATCCAATAACTGAGCCGAGGATATCATCCGATACTACATTGGTATGAATGAACTGTCATTTAAGTAAAAACATCTGGTTTGACATAAGTCAAGAAATGTACACAGATATAAACGTACTTATTATTTACTAGCAAATACAAGGGCACACTAGTAGAAAAAAGAATGTACAATGAAAATACCTTTAAAATGTAACATAAAACACGGCAGCTGCCTAAAACCCAACAAACAATGGCTCAAATAATAATAAAAAATAAACAGCAGCATGTAAACATTTAGTGAAAACAGATATTCCAAATTTAATCAAATATAAAACATTACAGCTGAACCCCACAAACAAAAGTGTTCGATTAACTTCTTCAAAATGACAAAAAAAGTAAAAACTTCGGCAAACCTTAGAAAATCAAACCATATGACTAACTTAAAAACACCTGACCTGCTCAAAATAAAGTACTGACTTCAGGAGTAATGGCAGGTTTATTCCAAATAAAAATACAGATTTCTGCTCTCAGGTATCGGTTAAACTCTATGTCCACGATGATGGAGGCTGAGCTGAACACTCACTCGCTTTCTCCACTTCTGCAAGAGGCACAGAGGAACTTTCTGGAAATGGCAGCAAGGTTAGAAAACTCATCCCTGTTGACTCCCTAGTAAAAGTGAGGGCTGTCTCAGGCGTCAATGGCTCTCTCAGTGCACTTGAGCAGCAGTGCTTGTGTAGTTTCTTTCACCTGGATCCTCACACTCCTCCAGAATCTGATCAAATTCCTTCATAAAGCTGTTTTTGCTTGGTGGTGATTCTGCTACTGCTGCTGATGTTACTGCTGCGGCTTCAAGTGGAGGAGTCTTGTCTGTTGCCTTTAAAGCCTCTAAGGGTTCAGTTATGTTTGATGCACGTACAACCAGCATGGAAAATGAGCTGCCCGTCACAATCGCAGCTTTTAAACTCAGTCCACCCCCCCACCCCCCCGCAAACTTTGCACGGCCACATGGCCACATGTTCAGCACAAGCCACGAGCTCACAACACCACACTACACAAGGAAGTGGAAAACAGCTGTTTACAACTCTCTTTGGCTCTTTGTGCCGATCAAGAGTGACAGTAATTTCTTTATAGGAGTTTTTCCAAACTCTTTTGGTAGTGATGGTATTTATAAATTAAATCACAATATGTTTCAAGATGTTTTAAATTTGCAAACCCTCGCTTGCCATGGAAATTATGTCCACATGGATGCAACCCGAAGGAGGGTGGAAGCAAATAATGACGTCATTTGGCCGAACGGACGTGTCAAGCATAAAACAAACTTAATGCAGCTCTCCAACTCAGCTTCCTGAAAGTTCCTGAATCAGTGCATCTTTCTCAAGCTGTATGAAGTCTGCAAATGAAAAGTATCTGAAAAAATAAATTAAAAAAGGCAATGTGAAATACAAAAAAAGTATAACTCACTCAACTGGTGTTAAATAACATATTACTGGAATTTATATTTTCTAATTAATTTAAATGTAAAATGCATGACATTGCATTGGAATTAACATGAGTCTAACAGTGGAGATACAGACTCTAGGACATAATGAGTAACTATCTCACCTGTCTATTTCTTGGATCCAGCAAGGTTATAAGTGCATCGAGGGTTCATTTTCCACACTGCTGAATGGTTTGTGAACATCTTATAGCATGATCAGTTTCATTGTTCTAGTGCCAGAGTCAGCCTTAGTTTTCCAAGGCAGGACGTGCCTGAGGGCTGTGATGACTGGAATGATGTCAGCGGCAGACGATGGGCTGACTTTTCTAGTGAGCTGTTTGAATGGTGTTGAAACGGCGACAGATTTTTCCAGCAAAGTTCACTGGTGGAAAGTCAGTATTGTAGGCAAGTCATAATCAAAAACATAGACACCAAAGGGCTGGCGTCTGCTCCGGAAGACTTTCTATCATATATGTGCTGTTCCATCCCATCATAACGTCTTTTTGTTGGCACTTGGTTTGAATATTAGGAAGCCTTAATATGCAAGTGAGGAATGTTTTAAAATGTCCCACAATCTGCCAGCAGTGTGCATCACTCACCCTCTGTTAGTCAGTGGCTTATTTCATGTTGACATCGTCCCTACAAATGATGTGCACTTTTGTCAATGAAATATGTAATAGATCAAACATCTCCAGGGTGTGATTCGTAGAAGTTTTTCACCAGGAGCATTGTGTTCTGAGGTGAACAACTTGCGTCTGCTAGTAAATAATAAACTTTAAGGTCCCCTGTGGTAAATATCAGAGCTCTACCTGTCTGTGAGGAAGCTCATTGTTGTTACATCCTTCTCTTCTGATATGTGTTTTCTCACTTTATTGTACAGTTCAGGCAGAGCGGTTACAGAAAAAGTATTTTTCAGATGGTGAAATGTGCCTTGGCTCAAGAAGTTCAAATAGACAACAGAATCATTCATTTTCAATAGAGAAGGGCTGCAAATCCAAAACAAACTCCATAACCTTCTCTGTTATGTTGGTTCCTAAATCCTGCTGGTCGGCAGCTTCTCCCATCTTTGCAGTGCTTCCACCAAAGTCTTCTGCTTCGTTGTACTCTCTGCCGGCTTCCCTCCGAGCTCTGGATGCTCTTATGGATGGGTCATTTGAAGGTGTTTAGGTAAATCTGTTGTGTTGAATTTACAAACTTTATCACCACCATTCACAATTTTTGTGTTTGAACTAATTCAAAGTAGCAGACTTGATCTGGTGTTTGCTCCATGTCGCTCTGTGTTTTTCTTTAAATCACTAGCTACTCTGCATAATGATGGCACCGAGTGAAAAAAACAGTGCAACCTTAATGCTGTGTTTGATATTAACAAAAAACATGATTGTATAGCTGGTTTCATGTAATTCATACAATATCTGATTCGGATAATTAGTCAAGATCGCAGTCATTACTGGGTATTGGATCAGTGCGTCTGTAGTCTAAATGTCCATCTCAGTCCTTGAAACAGAGAAAGAGACACAGGCAGAAAGAGAGATTTCTATCACAGATCCAGTTTAATTTCTAGCTCAACTCAACTTATTCTCTCCAACAGAAAATACTCAAAGAGAACAGAGCAAAAAAGCAAAAAAGTCTGGAGAGGCATATTTTGAATTGAGAAGTGATTGAGAGGGCGCAACTGCAGACAACAGACAATGTGTGAGGAAGAAAGAAAAGGAGGGAAATAGAGATGGAGGTGGAGAGAGGAGAATGAGGAGGAGGAGGAAGAGGGGAGACTGGCTCTGCACAATAGGCCCAGACATGAATGCTCCTCGACACTCGTTTCCACACATCCCCTTCAATTTCAACGCTCTAATGGAACTAACCATACACTGCACCCACTCACACTGGGCACAAAGAAACTATGCACATGGACACACACAGACACAAACCTAATCGGGGAAACACATACACAATAGCACGCAGATATTCCTGAACACGTGCCAGAAATACACAATAAATTGAGACACCAATTAAAGAGGGCACCCTTTCACAAACACACATACATGCTAAAACCTGCACTTGTAGTCCCAACCCACACATCAATTTTTTTAGTATGAGATAGCTAATGCAAAACCACAAGAACAAATACGCAATTTCACATGAACAAAACAACTGATAGATAAATGCACAAACACACAAGAAAAGCTCGACCCAACTTGCGCTGGACAGTGGACACAGAGCTTTGCTTGCTAGTAGGCATGGCTGTGTGTATGAGACCAGCATGCATCACAGTGTCCATCTTGGGCTTCCAGCATCTGAGTTTGTGTAGGTGCATAAATGTGATGCTCTTTAAATCATGGAAGCTGCTACCTTCTCCGTGTGTGTGAGTCCATCTGTCAAAGCGAGCTGGTTTGTGCCAATAAGCTTGTCAGTGTGCTCCATCAGTCATAGGGATTGTGTGTGTTTGTGTGTGTGCAGCTTGGAGACGAGGTCACTGATAAGGGCTGGCCCTTCGGAGGTCCATCGCTCTCTCCCACCTACAGGTTGAGCATAAATTACTCCTCCAGTTGGAGCCAAATAAATCCATGCATGGACATCATCTTCTCCTTCCTTCCAGCCAAAATCAGGCTTCATCTACAGTTTTAAAGGTGTGGACACTCATACCAAGTACAAGGAAAGCAAGTCACTCAACAACACAATAGCCACATCTTTAATGTAAAAGGACTGATAATTTCAAAATAAACTCACCTGTTTGTGCATCTCAATATTGAGCCCATAGGACATCTCGTAGTACTACAGAGGAAACAAAAACAACAAAACAAAAGAAAAGGCTATGAAGTTCACAGACATGTCAGATAATCTATTGTACACATGAAACTAAAATTTCTAAAGTTTGAAAAAAAATTATGCAACAACATAGTGCTCAGGCAAGTCCGGCTGGTTGGCAATAGACAATGCATGTGTTTAAAGTGTGAATTACAGAGCAGTTGTCATAATTAATATCAATAATAGCCCCTTTTCCAAGGAAAAGTCGTGTGATTTAAAGCCCCAGGATTTTTATTATCCAGGTAACAACAATGCCTTGTAAGTCGTCAGCATGCTTTCCTAATAGCCAGCATATGCCTCAGATAAACTGCACTACACCTTCGGTTCAGCAGGGGGCGGTAATAAGAGCACATAACTGGTTCTCCTTTTACCTCCTCCTGCGCTGACCAGCTATAACTAAATCTCTAAGCAGAAAAAGTTTGAAATTTCTTTCCCTTTTTTGATTTAAATAAGCAGCATCTGGCAAAGTTTTATAAGTGAAAGATTAATTTGAAAAAATCAATACTATTTAACTATTATTATTTTTCTAATTATAATAACAAGGCAAATTTCAATTCACAGCACAAACAAAAAACGGTGTTCAGTCAAAATGTCATTTAATCAAGTTAATATACATATAAAGGAATGAGTATCTTGACTTTATATTCATAAACATATATCAACTACAAGCTGTAGACAGTAGAGTCAGTGGTGTTGGAAGAATTCCCACAAACCAATATACACCAAACCCGTGATCTCCTCTTGCAGCGCTGTCAGCATACAAATGTGAAAAATAAGGAAAACTATGTATATTTATACATTTATAGAACGGGATTATACGCCACTAGAATAGCTTTACACCAAAAACCCAGTCTAAGGACAATGTATATTTGTTTCTACAAGATAAAGTGAAAGTACCTTGTCAGATAATTACGAAGATATTTTTCTTAAACTATAGTAAATCAGTTTATAATGCCCACATTAACTAAAACTTTTTTACTCTCTTATGAAATATTACATTTTATTTTCTCACACTTTCAGTTTTTTATACCTCACAAATGCTTGAAGGTGGGCATACACTTTGCCCTTTTAGGGATGACTTCTCAGTTGTGTTTTTTGGGGATCAGGCCAAATTTCAGCTTCATCATCCATTCTGAGTTGTGTAGTATACAGGGGGTAATGAGGGGTGATTAGCCTCTCACGACATCCTTCCGATCGGGAATCATACACTCTGTTAAAAAAATCAAAGTGTCTGAAATTAAGTCAGCCCTAGTGAGGTAACTGTATCCTGCTGCTGAAGGAGACCTACGAGCCAATTTACCTCAACCTCGCACATTCTGTATGGAAATGCTATTAAGGATTTTAAAATCCCCGGGCTTTTGAGTGGCAACCAAAGGGGCTAATGGTTGTTATGGCGCATTGGATAAACTTAGGTTACAGGAATGCCATGAGGGATATAATAAAGGATTATACTTCAATACAGTCTTTGACAGTGTGCATGCTTGTACTAGTTTTTTTTTTTTTTTGGGGGGGGGGGGAGTTGCTGAAAAGAAAGTCTGTATCCATGTTCTAAAATATAATACCCAATGTTAGCGCCTTTGGTTGAAATAACCTCAGTGGGAGTATTCCAGTAGCTATTTGATAGCCTATGACATCGTGCCGAGGAAAGTTGGCCCAACTTCTTATAGACTTTAATGTATAGCCTTTTTACGCCATCCCACAGCATCTCAAGAGGACAAGTATCAAGACGGTCCTTTATCAGTTTAGCGCTGATGATATTTCTTTTTTGAGACCCTGTTTTTATTTTCATTATTCAGTATGCCTTCAGGTTACACTTGCTTTGGCAGCAGGATGGGTATGTTGGCAGCCCTTTTGAATATCTTTAACCTGAATACCATTTTCCACACCAAGGAGAAAAAAAATACTTCAAACTCTTCTGAGACCTCTTTATCAGACTTATAGGCCTCTATAGCTTTCTTTCTTGATCTAAGACTCCAAATTGCTGTGTGACAATGTTCTAAAAGAGGGAAGCGGATGTGATATACCTATTTGCAATTTCAGATGCTTTAAGTGAGCACAAAAGCTGGACTATCCAAATGTAATCCTTGGCAGAAATAATTTTACTATTCATTTTATATAAATTGAAATTCTTTGTATTATCCAAATAAGTATAGAATATCCATAAATTCATCTATTTTTAACAGACTTTAACAGAGTGTCCTTATTTTTCGTACATGACCCTTCATAGTATTGCTAAGGGAACCAAAATCCTGTTAGGTATGACATCACTGTAAAATACTTAAAATATATTATTTTACTGTAAATACATCACTAAATGGTATTTTAACATTAAGTGTGCAGTACTGAAAATGGCTTGTTTTAAATCTTAAAGTTCAACATAAAAAAATTAAAACTACAAACATATTTCAAGGAGAAAAAAGAGCAAAGAAAAGAAAGCAGACAGCAGAAAAAGAGCCTCTTTTGTGTGAAACCATGTATGTGCGTTCACTGTTAATGAGAGGGCCACCTTCCAGGCGTCAACCCTGTTAATCACCCACTCTGTCTGCAGGGGTCTGCTTCTGTCACTGCAAAACAAACAACACACTTCCTTCTCTCGTGCAGACACACATACACACTGATGTACCTCAATTGCCCTTTCACACGTGCACCATTGTAGTTTTCTGTGCAATCTCATGCTGACAAGGTCTTGTGTACAAATGCAAGCACACACACACACACACACACACACTGATCTTAATACACACCCACACAGAGACACACACTGTATTCTGCGTAGCTGCCCACGCGGAAGCTCCCTAAAGTAATTACAGCACTGGGGAAATGGAGGTGCTGCCACTGGCCTGGGGAGTGGGGCAACCTGATATGCTATTAGAGGAGGAGAGGGGAGGTTGCTGTGGGGATACAAGAATGGGCCTGCCACTGATGGATTGGAGGGGTGTTTGGGTGGCGTTCTGGAATATTGCATTTCCAGTTTAACTTCTATATAAACAGTTTGGGCTAGGAATTAGGAAAACTGTTCAGGAGATATCTGTATCCAAAGACAGCCGCAACCAACATAAAGTCATGTTGATATGGATCAGAAATATTACAGATTTAGCAGCAGCAAAATCAGTACAAATAGGAGGAAGATAGCTCACACTGTGACTGCAGATATAAAATGAATAGCAGGTAAGTGTGTCTGGAATGT
Organism: Jordanella pulchra; assembly: GCA_034780135.1. Lineage (NCBI taxonomy): Eukaryota > Metazoa > Chordata > Actinopteri > Cyprinodontiformes > Cyprinodontidae > Jordanella > Jordanella pulchra. Next base: position 13,565 of record JAUZNJ010047271.1, read on the forward strand.
AATTTTGTTCTCCATGGCTGATGCCAATATTGATGAAATGAACCTAAAATTCACGATTTAAAGTTCGGTTCCTGTCTTTTATCTCCAGGTACCGCTTGCTCACCTGACCACTTTTCAGTTCAATAAAAAAATGCTTTATGGATCCCAAGGAAAATTTACAGTTGTAGTAACTTTTGGGCTTTTTTTGACTAATATTAGCCTATAAGTTGATAGCTGTAGGCAGGTAGGTAGGCTTTGAGCGAGTCCTGCTGCTGTATTTAACGTAAAAGGTCATACGACGGCGTCATGGTCGCTTGGTCCACCAGATCCTCCACTTTGTGGAGTCATGGAGCAATAGCTGGATAACCTGCAGTATTAATACATCCTTTGCATCCATTTGTCCTTAAATGTGCCTCTATACAGGAATAATATGTAAATAACTTGCTGCGGCTGCATCATAACTCTGATTTCTGAGACTGCTCAAGCTGTAACACCAATGATCAAAACACATTTCTTACCACTACAAGGGTAAGACATTTCATTGTCTATTTTTGTTACATGTCACTGAATTTAAACTTGAAAGCACTGTCAAAAAAATACATGTTGTCTTTTTAAAACACACTTCACATAATTGGTCTCCAGGTCATATTTTGGAAGGATTGCAGAAATAAAAACAACAAACTAACAAAAATAACAGATAGACAGGGTTTGTGGAAATATTTTCATTTTAAACTTATTTGAAAGTGATGTTTTTCCACAGCCACAAATAGACAGCATAAAAAACTGAGCTAAAATTGAAAAAATAGAAAAATTAAGTAAGTAGTAAAATAATTCAAATAACCAGGTAAAAATAAGATATAAAAACTGACATCAAAGGTTGTTAATTTCATGTATTTTTAAGTTTGATGGACTGTAGAGCTGCTGATTTGGTACCAATCTGCAGAAATATTGCATATCACCTGATGACCTTTCTGTACCATAGAAGATAATTGTTTTGAAGAAATCAAAGTTCAGCCTTTCATTGTTCATAATCAACTCATTATTTATCGGTTGTTGCTCTCTCCATACATTTATTCTTAAAGTCAATGGATTCATTCAGAATAATTACTTTTAAACTTGTCACTGGCTATGCACTGGGTATTGCAGAGCTAAAAGGAGCCTAATTTTGGTTTCTAGGGACCTGGATGTACCACCTATCTATAAAGTTGTTATATGGAAGCTTTAGCCTTATTTTACATCCAAACTTAAAAAAAAACAACCCACAGCTGCAGAAATGAAGGGTAATTGTCTTTGATTTAGTTGCAGACACACATGCAAGCCATCTAAATGCTGAAAATACTTTATCTATAAGAAATGACCAATAATTACTGATGGTGTAAGGTACAACAGAATAATATTTTGAATAAAAAGATTTTATCCTCCTTGTGGCTATGTGCTGTATAAAAGACTGGTAATAAGTATTGTGCATGGACTCATATGTGCTTAAGAGAGACAGCAAATGCATCTGCATTTTGTGTCTCTGTTGGCCTGTTGATGATGGAGAGAGCAGCGCAGGAGCACAGATTAGACAAGATTAAAGCTAGTCAGAGGATCAATTAGAGGCAAAACATCAGATGGCAACACAGCTATGGCTAGCAACAATGAGATTAGCCCGGAGGTGGAGCAGAGAGCAAGCAAGCACATCTTGGTTTGTGAGTAAACCTGTTTGTTTGTGTGAGTGGGTGTGTGTGCAGAGAGACAAAGACAGAAGGAGATGTACTCAGGGGAAATGAAAGGATTTAATAAGAAATGACTTACCCACAATTAGATACACATTTTACCCTGAAAATTACAAGCACCGACTGGTGACGTAAATAGATCTGGTTATTTCATTCCAACACAGTCTTCCACAGAGTGGTGGACACAGTGTAAAGCTTTAAGTGAAGAGTTAGTATTTGATGTTTGTTAGAGGAACAAATAGAAGGAAAAACTGTTTTTTGTCTTTGCAAATTGGGAGAGGGTTAAATTGTGACTGTAAAAACAGGAAAGTTCTTGAATGGTAAAAAGCCATCAGCAGTTGCCAAAGCAAGGAGAACTGGTGAACCAGAAAGCATTACTGATTGATACTACTTAATAATTGAAGTCTAGACCAAGGACTTGGGCCCAGAGCAAGGAGAAATGATTCCTTTCTATAATCAATGCCATTATGTGGCTAAAATGGTTGGCTCCAACAGGAAGGGGTTTGATGCAACATGGCACAGTTTACAGAAATCAAAATAAACCAAGGTTTTAAAAAGTTTCGATTTCAAGTCAACATAAAATATAGCAACCAGACTTAAGGAAGTCTTTGAAAGACAAAAGAAGATTTTCTAGCTGTAAACTTTGTACCTACAGAAAATATCCAGAGGTCAGTCGCTTTTCCATATTTAGTTTTCTTACAACCTTATTCCAAATGGTGTTAAATCAAACTATTTCCACAAAACTCTAAATAAAAACTTCAACATTATAAAAATGAGAAAAATTTTTTTGGAGATTGTTGAGAACTTGATAAGAATCTATTAGAAATCATATCTAGGTTAGTATTTACAGAATTTACCATCAAGATAATAATTGTGCTGAAGTGCCTACAGTTTCCACTGATCCTCCTTGGGATGTTTCTACAGCTAAAAGGAAGTTTGTTTAAGCTGTATAAACATATCAAGACAAATTATTGTTTTTTCTTTATCAGCATAAACAGAAATAATTAATTAAGTAATTGGATTAATTGCAGAGCCAGGCATTGGAGATGGGAAGCTAAACATTTTAACCATTTCATTATTCCCCTATTTACCAATCTTGTGCCAATTCCCAACCAAGAAAAGTCGCTAAAATGTAAACAGATGATATCTTATCCTGTTTCTATGTTAATGCTTCACTTTTTAGAAACTGAAGCATTAAAGTTTGAAATACATCAAATATCTGAAATCTGGACTATGGGGGGGGGGGGGGGGGGGGGTTCAAAAC
>JAUZNJ010047271.1:16535-31722 GCA_034780135.1 Jordanella pulchra
CCCCCCCCCCCCCCCCCCCCCCCCCCCCCCCCCCCCCCCCCCCCACAAAACGATAAGTAGCATCAGCTAACTTCAGCTAATATCAGGGCTCATCAAATGCCTCCAAACCACACTTTTGACCAAAGAAGTTAGCAGAGATTCTTCTATGGTAAACATGCACACTAAGAAAACTTCCAGTCACACATTCAGCACTGTCTGTTCCTACACTGAGATATTTTGACCAGGCCAAACAATGTCATGCAGTTGCAAAAGAATGTCTCTGAGGCAGTGTTGCTCCAGTGTTGCACAGAGCTCAAATAAAAAAAAGTCTGTCTCATAGTGTTTCTGTTGCTACCTCTATTCTCTGTTAAATCCAGATAAAAAATTTTAAATCCTCCTTCTCACGTACAAAGCCCTAAATAACCAAGCTCCATCTTATATCAGATCTGATCATTCCTTCATTTCCAAAAAGATCTCTTTGCTCTCAATCTGCAGGTTTTATTAGTGGTTCATAGAATTCATAAAAGTAGAAAGGGCGGCAGATCTTTAAATTATCAGGCTCCTCTCATGTAAAACCAATGGCCAGTTTTAGTCCGTTAAACAGATACTTTGTCTACTTTTAAAACGAACCTTAAAACTTTCATTTTTAATAAATCTCACAGTTGGAGTGGCTCAGTTTATCCCTAGCCATCTCTATAGTGATGCTGCTATAGGCTTAGGCTGCTGGAGAACATAGGGACCCCTTTTCATTATTCTGATTCATTCTATCTTTATTTTCCAATCCTGCATTATTTATTAGTTCAACAACTAACTTAATGCTCTCTCTGCTTATTCTCGTCCTACTAGCTTCATCTAGTCTGGTCCCGTTTGGCTGTAACACAAATCCTTGAGAGAAATATCAGCTTGGCTACTACAGTCACCACCTTCAATTATAGATGACAGAGTTTGGACTGTGTTTTATAGCTAAGGCTCAGCTATTTCCATAACTCACTGCATGTGCTGTATTTCATTCCTTTTTGACAAGAGCTCGTCTGCTAGCCTATGGAGCAAGGTTACCGCTACATTTTCTACTCACACAGAGTTTGGTTCTATTGGAGGTTTCTTCTTGTCAAAAGGGAGTTTGTCCTCACCACTGTCACTGCATGCATGCTCAGCATGAGGGACTGCTATATTTAACTATGCAATGCAAACAAATATCTACTGTCACCACATGTTCATCCAGGAGGAGCAAATCCTGCAACGACTAGATGCTATCAGCCAGGTTTCCTTAAGCAGAAAACTTTGAATCTGTCTGACTGTCATTTGATTGCATTGTTTTTGTAAAGTGCAATGAAATTTCACCTGAATTGAATTCATGAAACTGAAATCATTCTCTTGCAATGTTTTTGCTTTGTTTAGCAAATGGGAAACATAATGACAATATAGATTAAAAAAAACATATAGATAATTATTTAACGGCTGATTGGTGCAACTCCAGAAACAGAAAAGGACTAAAGCTACAAAGATTTTACATATTTGAGTTTTTTATATGGAATTGCCTATACTTAATGCAAAAAAAAAATAATCATTGAAAGTATTTAAACAAGAATTTAAATATGAAATTAAATATGAAACTTTGATCATAGTAGAAAAAGTTAAATGTAAAGACAGAGGTGCAGAATACTTGTACACAGGTTAACTTACCATAATATAATGGCGCTGCATCTCTGACTTCTCACTCGCTAACTTGTCACATTCAAGCTTCAAACTGGGGAAAGAGAGAGGAACAAAGTCTGAGCTCGTTATTCAGCTTGACAGTCCTTCATTAAACTGCTGACACCAGGTAGCTTTCTAACCACCTTCATCATCACTACCCATTTTATTTTCTTTCACCACTGTCATTACTTTCATCATCACCAAATCCCTCTCCTTCATTTTCATCATTACCAGGGTATTTTCATCATCTTCTTCACCAAAATAATCCACATCAACTTTGCCACTTAGATCATCATCATCATCATCATTCCTGATAAAAGTCAGTAGGAGAATTTCACTGAGGTTGACAGGTGCTGATTGGCAGAACCGGGTTCAAATAGTTCTGGTTTTCTGGCATAAGCTGGTTCTGAAGTCTAGGATCTAGCTCTGATAAAATGTTTCCTCATGCAGAGAAGAGCCGATTAGGTAAAACATCTGAGACGAATGTTACAGTATTTCCTGTAAGTCAAACCCAGTGATGGCCATTAGCTGGAATTATGTCACTGTTGGTGTCATAAGAGGCACCGTGACAAAGGGGACCATGTCAACAAGTCAGCCATACTGTCAAATAAAAATGGCAAAAACAGTCCCTTCACCGTGTCTGAATGAATTTGCCGGTTAAAACCTGCCAGTCTTTAGAGGGCGTCATCTATTCCAAATGATCTGCAAGGCTTAACCAAATATGCTGAGAGATGGTGGAAATGTTTAGATTGTAGATATGTCTGCAAGCTGCTTGATGGTGTGTATATTTATGCTGGGATGTTCTTCTCAGCTGTCTACACGAGTGACAGCTCGATTACAGAGAGCGCTGGCTGAGTCATAAATAGTCTTAACTGGCAGACTGAACATCGTGTTGCACTCAGCCAATGATGTGAGCTCACTCATCCACAATACACTGTACTCTGCCTATAATAACCACACCAGCCTCTGCTTTCCAGATTAAGTCAACTGCTTATTTTTTTCTGCATTTGGTATTGTGGATACATGACATTTAAACACAAGAACCCAGTTTTCTTTCTGTATACATTTTATCCATAAAAACATATATTATCTTTTCTTGATTTCAATGACTGGACATCAAACTCTTACAATGACTTATTTAGTGGTATGTGAAGTATCTAGTTTACTTTGTAACCATATAGTAACAGGAGTGTGTTTTTCTTTCACGTAAGAAATCAAGAAAGGATGATCCTTTAAAGCCAGAATAATACAGCAAAGTATGCACTGACTCACTGCAGTGTAAAGGGCTGCTTGTATTTAATTACATGTGCTGGTTGGCTGCTGCCGGTAAAGTCTGTTTATGCTAAAATTTTCCTTGTTTGTTAAACTGTTTTTCTGTAAAATCACTCAAACAGTTCAATCAGAGTAAAATCTTGTCTTTTTTTAGTTATTTGGTTTTGGACAAAATCCTTTCTAAGCAATATATTATATATTTTCAATTTATATAATCCTTGTTTTCCTTTGGTAAATTTACAACACTAGTTACAATAGGGCTGAAACAATTAAGCAGATTAATCGTGATTATTCAATTACTGAAATAATCGTCAAGGAATGTAGTAATCGATTAATCATTAACTGGAGTATAGAGACTCTAAAAAATACCTTTAGCTGACAGATCACTTAGAGCAAAATTTATACTAAAATTGTAAAAAAATATACATAAATACTCTGTATTTAAGATTAAAAAACCTTTTCGTCCATCAATATGCTCTATCCAGAACTCCTCAGGTGGAAAAGTTTTAATTTCACCTGGTTTAATTCTGTAAAAAAAAAAATCTTCTTTCAGGAACCTTTTACCATCCGATTATCATCCGAGTAATCGAAAAAATAATCATCAGACGAATCGATTAGAAAAATAATCGTTATTTGTAGCCCTGGTTTACAATGATATACAAATTGAACCCGTAGCATAAAAACCTAGAGGATGTTGAGCCCTGGTGCCTCCTAAAGTTTTCAAATTTGATTTAGTAAACCGATGTCAGAAAAATTCAAAGCTTTAGGAGTTTATTCATCTAAAACCAAAGCAAGTGAAGAAATTTATCATTTAAAAACGACAGTTATCTTTAATGACAAGGCTGGAAAGCCTTACAGGACCATCTCCGATCTACTAAAGGGGGGATTAAATAAGTTCCTGGCAAAAGTAAGGAAATAATGAAAAAAGAAACCAATTCAAATGTGGCTGAGGTGACTTCTGGTCAATATGGATAAAATGTTGGTGTAAAGATCAGAAGACTATTGTTCGTGCCATGGCAGACTAATCTCTACATAATATCATTAAAACGGGGACTGGATCAACCTTTGTATTGAACATAGAGTAAAAATTATGCTCTTTTGCCTTTTTTGAGTGCACGAACAAGCAGTGTCCACTTACCAAAAATGATGCTTTTGACACCTACATAAAAATCTTGCTACTGTTCCAGCTTATACGCACAGGCCATATAACAAGTTGTCATGACAACTGGCTGCCAACCTAGCATGGATTGGCTCGGTGCCTTCTCTGATTGCTGCTGAGCAGCCCCAGGGTCTGCACCGGCGTTCTCAAACGACACTTTGATTGAGTTTTATTGCCGTTTCTTCCGTCTCTAAATCGCCCCTGCTGTCATCTTTATTTTGATTTATGTTTTCCCTGATCTATTTATGCACGTGAAATCGGGGGAGGGGAGAGAGGGTGGGAGGCGACAGGGAGAAGGCAGAGAAAGACAAAAGCCGCTACAATGCTTCATAGTATACCCAGGGGAACACCTACGGTACATTTACCTTTTAGTCTTCAGGAGCAGAGCACAGGGACAGAGCGCTACAAAGCTTCGTTTGTGGCTCCCCAGACCCCCCACCCCATCCCTGCTCCTGAGTCAAAAGGCACTGCATGTTGTGTATGCTCAAACAAAATAGGTATTCTTTCAACTGCACCCTCACTCTCTAAAGAGGGTTAAACGGCACTGCTCGCTGTTATGGGGATAACAAAAGCAAAGGTATAGTAGACGATACAAAGGGTGTTATTGCAGCCTCAGAAACCTCTGCATATAAAAGCGATCAGAATGTTACACAGAGTACGCAGGGCTTTCATGTGCATCCGAGTGTCTGTACACGGCAGAGCCAAGCATCTGGGAGTACAGGTATCCAGGAACAAACCAACCTGTTCCGGAAAGGAAGATGGGCTTCAAAGCCTCTTTTTCTGACAGAGAGTTGATTTCTTACTGAGATGTGGACCCTGTGCTACAACTTGAACAGCTATCAAACAGATGAATGAAGGTCAGGACTTTAGAGACATCTTATACCTCTGGAAACTTAGCAGTATTTAAGCAGTGCAGAGAGATCAGTAGGCAGAAATCGAGCCAGATTTAGGTTTGAATGAGCATAAATGTTTCCTAAGAAATGCTGCATGTACGTTTTTGTTAAAACCTGTTAGCGCTTTGAGCTTTTAGGAAATTTTATTATAGCAAGTCATGTTTACCAATTCCACTCACCTCTTAACGCACGCAGACTCTTGTCAAAAATCTACCTTAAACTATCACACAGGTAAGATGGAAAATATATACCAGATTATAACTTATAACTATTGAGAGGGGAGCTCTCATTTTCAAGAGAACAGGCATTCCTGTTCAAGAATGTTCAACCCATATCGAGGATTGTATCTAGACTTGCACCGGTCAATCGGCAGTAATGGGTCGACTTTCGTTTCAAATTTTTAATTGGCCACAACCAGCAAGCTGCTGGTTATCATGAAGACTACTGGATTTAAGTGCCAGTCATTGCGTTGATGATGAGTTTTTCTCAGAATGGACAGGCATCTTTCTCCTATGCTTGGTTCATATTTGTTTTGGTTAGAGTGCCTAAAACAGAGGGAAGAATCACCTGGACAACAAGGCAAAGAATTATGTCACACAGTAAATAAACAGAAACTTACAATCATCCCACTTAAGGAGATTTTTTATTGTATTGCAATATGGTTTACTTTGAAAAGATCGGTCGGAGGGGGGCGTTATAGGGTTGGGCAAGGATAATCGAAAATTGGTTCCAACTTTTCAATTCTCCAAGAATCGTTCAAATGAATAGTTATTCATTTTGAGCCCAGTCCACTAACCGGAAATAGAAGCTGCCTAATGTTAGCAAAGAGGATTATTTGAGTTTGTGCTGCAGCATTCGAAAGTGCGATTTAAACTTATTCGAGAAAACAATTGGTCGGCTACCTGCAAAACTGGCGATGGGACTAAATAATGCAAAGGACAGTGCATATCTGACATGATTATACACCTCCTGCACCGCAGTTCTTCTCAGGGAATTTGCTCCTCCTCTAAATTCGTAGTGTAGCTTCTGCAAGAAGAGTGGAGCCTTTTTTATACTCTCTTTCTCTAATCTTACATCTTAACAGATACCAGCCTTGCTTCCTATGCATTCTGGATAGAATGAAAAGCACTTTATTTGGTGGATATCTGCAGAACTTAGGAATATTTTTTAGGATAAATTTAACAGTTATTTATTTTACTTCATTTTGGACATGCTTCATATGATAATATCCACCAACTGAACACCGTAGTATGAAATCTGGTCGTTCCTCCATCCACAAGAGTAAAACATCACTATTTCCACATCTAGTTGAGTGGAAATAAGGTGCAGTAAATTAAACTGAGGTCATAAACTTTATCAGGATGCCTTCTGCTGTGCCTTTTTTTCTCCAGCTCAGACACTCAGTCTAGAACCACACCACAGTCAGAATTAGGTAAATGAAATATTAAACTTGTCTAACACAACATCAGTACCTAAAGCATCAGAAACTGGATATATTCAAACATGGTTTAATGAGGTTTTATACAATAAAGCTTTATGTGAAAATGTAGCTGTGAAAAGAAAATCCATAAGATTAAATTAGAATTCTAAGGTTTGATATTTATATACTGGTTAAAAGATTTACAAAAACTTAGATGTACAATTAATTACATTTTATTGGTAACTTCAGACCATTTCTTCCAAACAGAGCTCACATTACTCAGCTATTTTAAAACATGTACACTTTTATGATTGTCCACTTAAAAGAATCAGAATGAAGAATTGATAGAAACCGGCATTGAAACAAGGTATCAGAATCATAACCTTAATCGTTCAACTTCAAACAACGTCAAACCCTAGTAGTAAACAATGTATTTTGCAAAATTTTGCATTTGCAAAATAAATACTTATATTTAAAACTGTAGTGTAGATATATTAAAATGACCAACTTCAATTTAATTTGAAATCTGTTAGAAGGCAAAAAAAACACTCGTCTTTTAATGTAATTGAAAATAAATTTATGCAGCCTTTAGGTTTCATATATGTATTTCTTTGGGTAAACAGGATCTCCAGGTCTGAACAGAAACAGCCGCAAAACTGGCAAGAAACGATATGAGAAAATTTGTGTGTTTGGTTTCTTTTTTTCCCCAAACAATTTTGTCAAAAAGATTAAATCTAAACACATTTCAAGATGGAGAAAAAGTATGTGTTCACTTCTGTTGCTTGATTTTTGTATCTTTACTTACAGGGTGCTATTTCAGAAAGCTAACACAAAGAATAATAGAACACTAATTCACATCAGGTAGATTTGATATCAAGTAAAGTCTAAAGATGATGAAATCACAAAAAAAAAAACTACACTAAAAAACACCTCATGCCAAGGTGGAATCATTAAAGCCACAGGGCACTTTTAAAATGCTTAACAACTTAGTTAAAAAAAAAAAAACCTCCTACATTACCAAATCTGGTGTGTGTTCTCATAAGTCTACATGTTCATGTGAATGCAGGCACCTGTGGTATTGTGCTTGAAGAAACTGGAACTCATCCTTGATTCTGTCACAGGAGTCAGAGGTCGTAAACTTCAGCTGCTGCGATGAGGCCTGCCGAGAAGAAAGACCAGAGGTAAATTGAGAGACCCAAAATGCAGGAGGGTGCTGCAGAAAACCGTCCTTACCACTATGTACTGATGCACACCGGCCTAATTCCCACAGCCATCAACAGCCACAAAGTCCTGTTACTATCTAAATATTGTATGTTGATGTTTTCCAATCAGGAAGACATATTGATTTGTTGGTTTGATCCCAACAGCACCTTTGCGGTACTAAAAACATCAAGCACGGCAAATAACATACAAGGACCTGCTGTGCAGGTTTTTATTGACAGTTTATGAATGACTAAAACCTATAGTTTAAAATCCCGTTTAAGTGACAAAAAACTAATGTAAAGAACAAGAAGAAGAGAGCAAGTGAGATTGTTATTTAGCCGGATCAATTATATTATTTAATTATCAGACTTCATTACTTATGGATATTTCAAACGGTATAAAATCTGACTCGTTATCTGTCACTCTAAACACTTTGCGGCTTAATCTTGGTTATCATACACGCAGACTCAGCCTCACATAGTGAATTACATCAACATCAATCACTTATCCTGGATGCAGCTCTTAACCCTTATTGTAATTCTGTTCACACCACAAATTCCAGGCAGCATTGGCTGCAAAGAAGCAGAGCAAACACAGAGAATATACTCAGGCTAAATCTCAATATTTTTCTGTAAACTGAATAATAGCTCGAGGGAATGAGGAAAATAATGTTTCTTTAATAACTAATAAGTTACAATAAAGATGTTGCTAAAATTTTAATATGAATCTTGAATAATTTCTTGCTGTGCCTAATAACCTTAGAATAGTTCAAATGCATTAAATACTAGATCAACAGAAAATAGTGTTTCTGTTGTGGTTATCCAACTTAAATTTTCATTTGGGAAACATATTTTTAACTTAACATTGAAGACTGTGACAAACAGTGACCTGAGCCAACAGTCCTTTAAATGCCATGGAGGGAGATAATATTACCAGGCTGACCCCACACATGGAAAGCCTCCATTCCACGTAAAGCAAAGCGTTGCTTGGAGACAAAGGTTTTTCCTGTTCAGCGGGAAAACCTGTTCCATTATCTCTAAAGCCATTAATGCTTGGACTAAATTCAACAAACAACAGCTATATGGGCCTTTGCCACACATGGCCTGTATCAATAAAAAGTACTTGGCAACAGGCAGGTGCAGCCTCAAAACAATGCTGAGATGGTGCTCATTTGAGTTGTGTGCGTGTGTGTTCAGTTTGCGTTTTTTGCCAAAGGGAAGCACTGATGTTAAAGACCTAACTTCCTTGCTGTGAAGGAGTACATGGGGGTTTAAAACATCAAAATTTGAGTTAAATGCCTCAGGTAATTGGTGCAAGCAGGGGGATCGAAGCTGATAGGAGGTAAAAAAAAAAACTACAAGAGAAACGAAGAAAAAGGAAAAGAGGACTTTTAAAAAAAAATAAATGTCTAAAATGCATGCCATTTACACAACAATTTGTACTGCCTTTTTATGGAAAGGCAACTTGAAGAAATAAGCTTCGTCTTTTGTTTGCCCACGTTCTACGTACATTGCAAAAAAATTGGTTTTTATGTGATCTATTTAAGAAAATATTTAAGAATCAACCTGACTTTCCAGGTGGAGTAAAGTAACATTTTGTTAAAAGATCACCAGCAATTTTCAGTTTAACAAACAAACAATAAGGAAAACTTTAAATAAAAGATTGACATTTTGTCCAACTATTTATAGGAATCATAAAACCTGCCATTAAAACTAACCTAGCATCACTGTATTAAACAGTCTGAGGACTACCTACAGCTTCTCTGTCCGAAGCTTTGATATCATCTGTAAAAGGTTACTTCGTGTTGGTGGAGATGCCCTTTCCACTTCTGAGTCACCTTTCATCTATCCTATCAACACTTCCTTTCCACTTTCAAACTGGTCCATCTAATTGACTAGATCGCTATCCCTTAAGGGCAAAAGGTGCAAAGGATATTTTCCCCGTGTGGGATAAGTAGTTTCCAGTAAGTCAGACCAGATCAAAAAGTTTCGTTTTCAATGGACAACATCTGGTTGCCTGAAGTGTCTAGATAAAAGTTACAATTGACCTCCCACCTTAAGAAAAATAGTTGAAAAATAGTTTTATTTATTGAAAGCAACAAATTGGGACGAGGTGATTAATTGATTTTATTCTTATCAACAACAATCATATGAAAAAGAATTCAGCTTACATTACACAAAAAAATCTAAACATTGATGTATGTCATCATTGCACTTCCAGAATGTTTTGTTGAAATCATATACAGTTCCTTCATACGGCTGCAGGGGGCAGTATAGCTTCAGTTCCCTAGTTAGCAATAAGAACCCTATTGTGATATTTGTGAGTTCAAGCAGTAGCCTAATAGCCAACTGGCAAGCACAAAAGGTTAGAGCAGTTGTATAAGTTACGCAATTAAACAAAATAAACATTCAGGATCATTTGTTTTAATGGAAGAATGTGTCTGTGTAAAAGTGGAATACCTGCTTGGTTTATCAAGATATGGCCTTTTAAAGTACTCTGAACTTTTCTTTGATTTATTGACCAAGTTCCTGCTGATAGGAGCAAGCCTACAGCTGACTGAGTGACCAAGGTTCATTCCTCATCCTCCACTCGGTCCAAAGCTGGTTTCTTAAGGAACCAGCTTTGGGCCGAGTGGAGGCTGAACTCTGTAATAATTCAGTAAAATGATAACAAACAGTTACTGTTTGACTTCAGTCTTTCATTTGTTAATGGAAGTGCAGCTGTATCGATGGTTTTGTTGAACCGTAATGTCCAACTAAAGCGATGGAGGGTATACAGTATTTACAAGTGTAACATTTGTCACTGTTTACTGTTGATGCTGTTAAACATTTCCTCATGAAAGGGGACAAACTTTTTTATTAGCTGTGATCCAATTAAAAAATGAAATTTAACCGAGCTTTTAAAAGTTCAAATAAAATGAAATGCAAATTGGTGTTTTTTTCCATTTGGTTTTAAGCAAATTAACCAAGCACGTAAAGCGTAATGTAGTACATACATCGTAGTCCCCATTACGTCATCACGCATGGCTGCGATAAACATGGAGTAGAGAGTGGGATCTGGTATGGACCACAGATCAGTACCAGAGGAAAGTTTTAGAGAATGTGTTGCTATCGAGTAGGTTGTTCTTATGTTAACATGGCGGCTCGTAATGGCGATGATGCTTCCAGCCATGTCTACACACAAAATAGGAACATTCAGGCAGACGGCGACAGCAGAAACAGCTGATCAGTCATGTGAGATAAAAGTGTGCTAAGTCAGAACTGATACGAAAACTTTTTTTATCTTCACTTTTATACAATAACTGTTTTTCAACAAAAAGACAAAAAAATAACACGTAAAGGGAGCATTCACAATGCTTTTCATAAGGTCCATCTTACACCTGGTTTGTGGTGGCCTTTTTTCCCCTCTCGAATACAAGACAAAGCACCATCCATGTATCCCAGAGGATATGTTTTAAGAACGGAGGAAGAGCAGCAGGATAGAGTCTGAAAACTGGTAAGTTTTTATCTGCACACAGAGGGTTAAATATTACCAGAGAATCCCCGCCCCCCAAATAAACAACTGCTCTCACTAACTGTATTTCTAATTGACTTTTGAGTGTTTTTGTGTTTCTGCTCTGTCTTCTCAAACCTCTGGTGGTCATGGTAGATGACACCATAAGCTGGGTTCTGCTGAGGTTTCTTTGGGTTAAAAAGGAGTCATTTCTTTCTACTGTCATCACATGCTTATTCACAAAGAGAGATTCTTGCTTTACCTCAGATGGCCTGTGTTAACTACAAATTCTTTTACTAACAGTCATTATAAGATGAATTTAAGTGAACCATAATATAACCAGGATCAAACTGGAATGTTTGCAACTGAATCCAAACCCTCCATATGATGGAAATGAACTGATTATTTACTTTTTGCACATAAATCAGACGTCCCTACTCTAAAGTATATATATTATCATTTTAACCTCAAGTGGCATAGTTTCAGATTTAATTGGTTCAAATTCTGTCAAAAAAGTTCTTTATTTCATTATATTATCAGATTAAGGGATTTGCAAAATATTTAGTATCAACCCTACTAAACAGGGAAAAAAAGGGAATAAAATAATCCTGGTGTCATTGCTTCTGATCTCTACTATGTGCTGAATAGATGTCTACACCTTTAGATCTTTTATGAACATTTCTGAACACTGTCCTATTCTGGAAAAGCATATTAAGCGCAAAGGTTTCAGGCGAGCAAACAGCGCACTCAAGATGACAGGTTACGGTACCGAAAAAGAATAAAAAACGGAAACTGTAACCATAACCCTGTTTAAATGTAACCTTTTAATTTTAAAAATAGGTTAGCTGTGCCACCAATCTTCGTCATTCTTGCTTAGTTTGGCCATGAGAGGTTGAGAGGCTGAATCCTTTCCTCGGCCTACATCCACTGGAATACTGAGGTTCTGAATCAGAGTTCAGTGGAACTATTTTATTTATTTTATCCAATGTATTTTATATAGATAATCGGGTGTCTATCGCAATCCATATTAATACAGATTTAATGCACAACCCACCAGCTAATACTTAAATATACCCAGCGTGCTATACTATATGATGCTATTAATGTTTATTTTCCCCCCTTTACTTCAGTAACAAAAACAAGGTGTTCCACAGGGGCCTGAGAGGGCACAACAGATGGATGCCCATAATGTTAATGAAATACCGCTGCAATATTATGACACATGCCATCTGCTGGGACAAAAAAAAAAAAAAGAAAAAAGAGGCTGCATGATGTTAATGAATATGCATCAGTGGGAAAAAAAAGATGATTATGTGTGCAAACGCTTCTGTCGGTGCTACATTTGAAACCTGAAAAAAGGTGAGTTAAAGACATAAAACGTTAAAGATACTAATTAGATGTGTTTTAGGCACATATTTACATGGTTAGCATTTGTTTACAAATGTTGTGGAGTTTGTGTTTGGTTACGGGACGCAAGAGGAGAATGTATTCGGTGTTATGAATTATACACTAGGATATGGGAGCATACACACACACTCTCCCTTCTATTCTTATATGTAGAATTTGCATGGCTCACACACGAAGAGGAACATGCCTGGCACCTAAATGTAGGACGATCTCTAATTTGATTCTACCCTGCTCCTTTGAGACGTAATTAAAGCATTAAAAAGCTTTGTGGGCTGCCGAGGCAATTGAGACAGTCTTCTGCGAATAAATGGGATTCATCGTTTCAGGAAATTGCTGCCCCACCTCCATCCCCCACCCACCAACCCCTAAGCCCCACTCACCCCCACACACAGAGCCTTTCTGGCCTCATCATCTGGTTCAATCCATGTGAAATCTTCTGTGAACCATTATGTCTATTTTAAATAAGAATCAGACTAAGGCTGCTTCTGCTCTTGGATCAAAAAAAAAAAACAAAAAAACTGAAAGGGATGAAGATTACGGGGGGGGGGGCTTTGTTTTCCATACACACGCATTCAGATCACACTACAAAGATGAGGCACATGAACAATATATGAATACAGCAGAGCATTAAGACACACGAGCCGAGCACATACACAGATAACAAGCGTAGAAAGCCACACGGTATAACAGCAGGATCCAATGGAAAGCATCTTTCTCAGTATAAATCCTGCCTGAGGCGTTGCTGCAGTGGGGGGATTGTATTTCCTGGAGCACTGCCTGACTGTTTACATCGCAGTCAGTGTGTGCTTATGTGCGACACGTGCGTGAATGTTTGTGTATCTGGAACGAGAGATGAAGCCTTGGCATTGTAATCGCTCACTAATGACTGGATGTTATCTCACTCCCACTCTTAACTGAATGTAGAATATCCATAATGGCGAACAGTTGCTGTATTTTTCACTGCCAGGTTGTTCGTTTTGTTCCATAGCAAGAGCCTAAAAAGATGCCATGTAAGCTTTACGCCTCTTCTGTCTGTCGCAGTTTCAGTTGAAAGGCTAGAAAGTAAGAAAGCAAGTAAATATTTCCTAAATGTATATTTGGTTCAGATGAAAACAAAAGAGAGCCCTGCCGAATTTTTAAAATTGCAGATAAAACCAAGGCATCACATCAGAGATACCATGAAGACACAGGAGGTAGAGACAGAAGTCACGCTCTTCACATCTGAAAAGATCAAAATACAGTAGGCCTGTTGAATTTTGTCCCACCTTGATGAATTTAGATGAAACATAATCATACAGAAACATCAATAGACAGTTATCAATAAGACTCATTCCAATTCATTAGTGTCTTTATGCATGTTCACTTGTGTTTTCCTGGCATTACAACAAATAGGTGGAAGGATAGTTATTTTTCTGGTTAAGTAAATGAATTAAGGATAAAAATGCTAAACATTTATTTTTGATACTGGCAGGGACATCGCTAATCCTGAAATATAACAACATACAATTTACAGACTGAGTCACCAGCCCGCTTTCAATAGAGTGCTA
The DNA here is from genome assembly GCA_034780135.1 of Jordanella pulchra. Lineage (NCBI taxonomy): Eukaryota > Metazoa > Chordata > Actinopteri > Cyprinodontiformes > Cyprinodontidae > Jordanella > Jordanella pulchra. The sequence continues at coordinate 30,603 of JAUZNJ010047271.1, forward strand.
AAAATGTGTGGAGCAGTTCTTAAAGTTGACATTTGGATCATTGGATAACTTGAAGGTCTGAAGAAGGGATGAAATCATTGATTCATTATTTAAAGTTCACTGATCTTATCAATTGACAAACAAATCCAAAAAAAGGAAGTGTTTCCATCTTCTGCCGCAAATTATGGTAGAATTGCAATGTCACCATACGCTGAACTTATGTTTAGGTGGGGTTTAAAATTGGAAGTAATGAACAGGACGTAGAGGTAGCAAGACCACAGATCTGTTATGGACCAAGGTTTTAATGACAGTGTTGCAATCAAGCAAGTTGTATTTCCTCATGTCAGCTTATATTAGCAACGTCTCATTCCATCCTTAGACATCGAGAGAGAAGTATAATTTTGATGTTGCATTCAGACAGCTGATCAGCTTTTGCTATATCTGAACTTTTCCAAAAAAAAAAAAGTTTTAATTTCCTCTTAGGGGCATTTAGTCTTTTTCAGAAAAGTCAAATACTACCTTAAGCGAGCATAAAAACTAAATATTTTGCAAGATCATTTGAATTTTGCTGTCCATTGTAATTTCTGCCTGCACTGTGGAGAGATGTCCAAAGCACAATTTTAGATGGACCTTGGCCTTATCGCACTTACCGTGGACTGCATTATCAAATAGGAACTGAGCTTCCATCTGCCTGCCACAGATGTTAGTCTGCATCTCAGACCCACACTACACTATGGCTAATGTGAGCGTACAAACAGCACAATGGCAACTGTTTAAGTAATTATTAATGTTGATGTAATGTTGAGTGAGGGGGAGCTAAAGCCAAGGTCTTTCTAAGTGCAACAAACTAGGCCAAATAAGTCAATTTTTATTATAACATGAGAAATTGCATTTATTTTCCTTTTGGAAAAAACTATTTAGAACCAAATCAAAGATTTTGAATGCAAATGTCACCATGTCAAAAATCACTCAACCATGTATTAAGCCACTGCTTAATGCACAATGGGGAACAGAAGATGAGGTGCTAGAGGTACCATCATGGGAGGACAAGCCCCTGCATGGGGTGTACCACCGACAAATAACTGAAGTGGCTGATATCAGGAAATCCTACCAATGGCTGGAGAAAGCTGGACTCAAGGAC
>JAUZNJ010047281.1:0-14956 GCA_034780135.1 Jordanella pulchra
CTATTTGACTGGAACATTTTTTTTTAGGTGCCCTAATTTTCACAATTTGTCGGGGGAACGAGCTGCTTGGCGGAGGTCTGCGCTCTCCAAGTGCTTTTCTACTTAATTATGATTTTGTTCACCAGGAAGAAGACTACAGCCTGAAGAGGTGGGATTTCTTGAAAAGTAGCAAATCACAGACAAGCAGCTTGTGGGTAACTCCTTCAAAGTGACAAAAGTTGACTGTAGTGCATAGAAACAGGTCCACACACGGGTAGGAGGTAGGCTGCACACGTGTAAATCAATCCGCCTGGCCAGAGAAGGAACAAGCATTTCTGTATGTGATATATTGGTACCCTATGGTATTATATTTGTAGACTTACCACGTTAGAAATGCACAGGAGGACTAGTTTATGAGTGTCTGTATGAATTAAAGCTGCTCATAGGAGTAAATACAGAATCTGTGCCTTTTTGGCAGAATCCTGATGCCATACTTTTATTCATTTGAGCAAAGGGATTGTCAGTCTTCTTTCTAAAAGATGTTCTTTTTGCTTTCAAGATATTTCTGTGATTCTTGGAGGTTGTTAGATGTTTGGCGTTTTCTCTCTTCGGGATTCAAAGCCAAATTACTTACAACATAATTGGGGAAATTTACAGGATTAGCTGATTGTCTCTACATTGGATGAAAAGCAGCAAAACAGAAAATTTTGCTTGCTGAATGGTTTAAAAAATATGCTATAGAAAAAAATGTAAAAACATTGGAATCAAATTTAGCAGGCTTTTTATTCGTGGCATTGGCAGTTCATGAAATCACCTTTGATATCAGATGAGGGGAAAAGCTTCAGAGGCTAGTCATATGAACTGCTCCCTCTAATGTCAGAAAAAAAACATGATTGCCCTTCTTGTTAGATGGATGCCAAATCCTGACTCACTTCACTTATAATATAAGACTTATTTAGCTTATTGCTGCAAATTCTTCATCTCTTACTTACAGAAATTGGTGTTTTTGCACCCATATTTTTCTTCTGCCCTGGAAGCTGTACACATTGACCTTACGTAAAATTGTCCCTGCTGATAGTGTTTGATTCTGGTGGTTTTCTGTGCTGACTCATCACTTAGACTTCAACACATCTCTGCTTTGACCTGGCATGAGGAAATGACTAACGGAGAAGTTTATAATTTCTAGTCTGAGAAGCGATTATTCCTTCAAACCTTTGGGTTAAACGTTTAGAGAAAGGGTGGAATTTTAATATCAAAGACAAATTACTGCAGCTGCTAAAATCAAGATATAACACATCCTTTTTTATTGCAAACAGGTACAGCCTGCTCAGATCAGTGATTTAAAGAGCGTAACAATGACATGCATGGAACATTGGAGTTAGGCTTGAATTAACAAATGCAGAAACATCATCTGCATTAAAATATCATTATAGCTTAATATAACCTTTTAATATCTTGGTCAGAGTTTTGTTTGCTATAAATTTTGTACTTCTGAAATACAATATATAGAATACAAATATAAAAAAATAAAATGCCAGTTTTTTAACATCTTTAACCACCCTATGTCTAACATTGTATTATTAGTTTTTTATCAGGTATTTTCAAAAGGCATTTTGTTATTGCTGCTGGTCGGTATTTGGTAATAAAAAAAACTTCTTCTTTCAGGCTTCAAAACAGAATTAACATCGGTTTAACTTTTTGAAGAAAAACTGATAAATCCAGTATTCTTAAGTCATGAAAAAAATAAACTCAAAACAACCCTAAACTAATTTGTTATTTCAATGTATGTTGAATTATAGGATTAATGCGGATGCAGGAGCTGATTAAGGCTCCAGCAAAGTTAAACTTGAAGATCAGGATACGGCAGCTCACCCCTGGTAACCAAGATGCTCGACCGCTGCTGAAGGAACTAAAGAAAGACAGAGAGTTTTTTATCATCTTTGACTGCTCCTATCGCACAGCCTCAGAACTTCTGAAACAGGTCTGTGATCACATTTTATAATGTTTTCCTATTTTATTTTTGTAAACTTTTTTATTTTTGTCTACAATACTATTTATTCTTATAGGGACTTAGATAGTTAGATCCTTTGTAGTAGCATATTCTGATAGAGAAAAAACAAAGCAAAAAAAACATATAAAAGCTATTTATTTGTTATTCCTTTTGTTTATTTTGAATGACAGCCTTAAAACATGTAAACCACTGCATATTTATTGGCTTCACTGGATGATGTAGTTTTCTCTCATCTTACTGTATTCACTGTATGAATCAACAGTTAATTTAAATCCAACAGACCTCTAACTTATTTAAAATAGTTTATTCAGTGCTTTTAAATGATATTTAATGCAGACATCTGAAAACAGAAAAAACTTTTACTGGCTTCATTGGCCATTGCCTCCATCCAAAGAGCAGATGAGATAGAAAGTGTGTTTTCTCCTTTAATTCCATAATCCTTAGAGAATCATTAATGTTTTTACTTGAGTGAGTTTACTTTAAATTTACAAAAGATGTACTCAGTATAAGATTAGAGTGTTATTTATAGTTTACTTTACTATTATTAACTTTTTTTCTACACTTGTAATAACATAATGTATTTTTTTCAGCTTTCATCTATGGGAATGATGACAGAATATTACCATTTTTTCTTCACAACTTTGGTAAGTTGGTTTATAGAAAAACGTTTTGGTTTTGATTGATAGATTCAGTTCAATGACATGAGGTTAAAAGTAGAAAGTCGCAGGATTGGTTTCTGTCTGCTCTGTACTCTGGCAGGATTTATTTGCTCTTGACCTGGAGCCCTACCGCTACAGTGGGGTCAACATGACCGGTTTCAGACTGCTTAACTTTGACGATCCGTGGGTTGCTGCGACCATTGACAAATGGGCCACAGACAGAGTGCAGGGTCCAAAGCAGGAAAGCGGTCTAATGGAAGGAGTGATGACAGTAAGTCTTGGCTTAAAGCTGCTGATACCAGACGCTGCTCTGATTGCATGTAACACAGTTTACCTGACATAGAAACTAACTTACAAGAAATGTTTTCATTAAAGGGTAATAAATCAAGCAGAACGTTTTCTAATCTAAATGCTGATGGATTTTTTTTTTTCCTTCTGCCTCTCTGATGCAAATTTAAGAATACATAAAGGATTTGATAGATATTACCATGTAGGAGTAAAGGCACTGAATGCTTCACATATTCTCAGGAACATGGAACTTTTAACTGTTAATTTCAATATGTCACATCAGGTATAAATGATTCAAGTTGCAGACGTGATTAAACTGTTGTCTGTCTACCAAAATGGCAGATAGACAACAGTTTTAGATTAGCTAAATTGGACAGCCACACCTGTCCATGCATGTCACCTTTTCAGTACATTTTAAAGATGTAAGAAGACACACAGTTTCAAGTAAATAATACTCCAGCATTACTATCCTGCACATTTGGCATTGTTTTTTTGCCACAGACATACCCCTCATATAGCTGTATGAAAACTTAAGACGTGTCATTAAATATTCTATTTTTATGAAGATTTTTTTTAATTGACCTCTTTTCTTGTTTTTTATAAATCTTCGGAAAAGAAAGTTAATTAGAAGGACGAAACAACAAAAAATATTTTGTTTTTACACACTTGTAAAAGATACAGTCTGCATATAAAATATTCGGAGACTAGTGTTTTAGCCTTTGATTTGAAAACCTTCAATTAAATCTTCACGTAGCTCTCTTCCAGTTTTTGACAAAGGGGTGTGGAAAGTTCATCTCACTCCCTAATGAGTTGTTTCAGCTATGAGATGTTTAAATGGATCCTTTCATGCGCAGCCTGTTTTAAGTCACCCAGCATTATTAATCAAAAGCCTTTGTGTTACATGGATCTTTCTATCAGCTGCTTCAGATGTTATCGTCTCATTAAATGACCGATATCAGTCCCATACAATGGCTCTAGATTGGGCCTCCTACCTACTTGTAGGCTCAGTTGGTTGTTATTACCAAATGAGCCCTAACCTAAAGGTACGTCTTTTTTTCCACATGGAATTTATTTATCTTTTTATGTGTAATCATAAAATAATTTTAGTAGTTCTTTATCTATTATAAAAAAAATTATCCTCATATCGCTCATATTCAACAAACATAAAACAACAAATCCTTATATCCTGTCGTTTGAGTTTTTTAAACACCAAAATAAAATCAATATGACTGAAACGTGAGATTCACTCAAAGCAAAGCTTTAAAAAGATTTTTTTAAAGAAAGTAGGTACACTGTAAATAAATTCAACAAAAAATATGAAGTAGGTAAATTGTTAGTAGAACTTATGGTTTTAGACACGACCAAAGTGAGTGTTATCAATGAAAAGCTGCATATTATCAGGTGTATGAAACCTGTAATAACGATCATTTTATGGTTGATCACATCAGAAACGGATGTTTCTATAACATCAACAGTTAATAAACTAAAAATATGAATTCAATATTTTGGACTTTTGTTCAAATACACCTGTTTACTCACGCTGTTTTAAGATTGTTGCTTTTGAAAAGGCAGAATAAAAAGCCTTGAGATTTTGCTCCACATCAGAGTTTGCTGAGGGCTTTGGGAAAGTGACAAAAAATCAGTTTTTTTCTTCATTAAACATACCGACAAACAGTGTCATCACGGAGCACGCAGCAGTCGAGAAGAAATGTTTATAGCATGTCTTCTTAGTGGATTTTAGAACATCCTGTCCTTCATTTCTTATCATGTAGTTCCTTGTATATCATGTAGGTACTCGTCTATGTTCTCTATAGACAGATGCAGCCCTGATGTTTGACGCGGTGTACATGGTTGCTGTTGCGTCACAGCGGGCCACTCAGATGACCGTCAGTTCACTGCAGTGTCACCGGCATAAACCCTGGCGCTTTGGACCTCGCTTTATGAACCTGTTCAAGGAGGTAAGAGTTAGAAAGTTGTGTATCAGAGCCAAAAACCTGACATCTTGTACTGCTTTTAACTTCATTGCCATATATTTTTCAAAATATGCTGAGCGTGTTTTTAAAGGGTTTCATAAGCACGGAATAATTTTTTCAAATTTATGCTGCAGCTTTGGAGCTTTGGAGTTGAATATCAAACAAACATGATATCAAGTGAAATGAAATATAGTGCTGGTCCCCTTCATATGAAAGCAGTCAGTATAAAAATATAAATGCTGTTTATGTACTTAGAGGTTAAGAACCTGTGGCCTATAGCCCAGCTGTCTGACTGAATGCCCTACGGACAGAAATGATTCCTTTGATGCTCAAATAGTTTGATCTCTTTAAGTCTTATATCCAGTTGAGGACTGTTGCCAGCCGTGGGGGGATAATATTATCACTCCATCCCCTTATTTTTTCTTCTTAATGTTGTGCATTTTTTTATTTTATTTGAATTTTGACTCCAGTCTTTGTTTTTATTTACCCTGGCTCTCCTTTGAAACACTACTTTCTCTGTGTTGTTATATATAATTAAATATAAGGCTGTCTTATTGAAAGAACAGTTAATATATTCAAACACAGCACTCAATAAAAAAGAAAGACAATTGACCAGAGAGTAGTGAATAAATGAATAGCCTTCATTTCTATTATTGCATCCATGAAAAGACAAAAAGCTGATTTCTCTTTTGGATATTGTGTTGTACAATATGTCTTTGACTGAAGTTAATTGCTTTTTATTTTACCTTGACAGTCGATCTTTTATTATTCAGAGCAGATAATATCCTCAGAGAACCATGAAATATGAATAATTTCTTGGGGTTTAAATGGTAACAATTATAGGGAATTGTTTTCTCAAATTACTTTTATTTTTGTTTTGTTTTTTGTGTGTGTGTGGTGGTGGGGGGGTTGTGTGTTGTAAGTTCCAAATGCAATTAATTATGTATAAAATGAAAATCATCTTGGGGTACAGTAAAGCTGCTGTGTTGTAATGTCATGTAATGTATTGACCCATCAGTTTAAATCCTGATTTACTTTGTATAATTTATAATGTCAGGGTCAAAAAGGAGGAATTCTGAATAAAACAATTTACAGCCTCAAACATCTATTAAAACCTTTATTTCACACGCAATCATGTAATCGGCATCATTTGAAGGAAAGGGGACATTTGTGGTTTAAAAAGATCTTTTAAATTCACATCGAAAATTGTGGCATAGATTTACGTTTCTTTTTACGCCCCCTTGACAGAACCACTTTTGGGAGCATTTTATGTTTATGTTTCTCAAGAATAGTGACACCTGATATAGAGCATCAGTAGTTGCGTTTCCATTACAAATGTACACAAAAATATGTTGATATTGTGCTAATGTCAAAAATGCAAAATTTCTCAATTGCAGTATTTCCATTTAGTAAGAAATGCAATTAAAATTCCACATAAATACATTTGTTCACGAGATAACTCTCTAAAACAACATGATGGTGGCAGATTTTAGCACATGACATATACTCATTCATATATTTTAAACTTAGTTACCTGACACCTCTGGTGATTATTATGAAATACAATCCCAAACCGAAGAATTTTTAATTTTTATGTGACTTTGTAACAACTAGTTTATGGCAGTTGTAATAATTACTAATTAAGTTTCTCATCTTTGTTATAAAAAGGTCTAACATTATAAATAAAAAAATCTGATCTTATAAAATAATTCTCTTACATGCATTTTAACACTTGTTTTTTTTTCTTTTCATGGGATGGAGATTTTATTTTTCACATCCCACTCAAGCTGTCTATGAACCCAGACTCTTTATCCCCTCTCAGTCTAGGAGGGACATAGTATTTTATTAACTCTTTTAACTCTTTTATTAACAGATTCAGAGCACTGAAGCTTACTTGCTGCTCTTTTTTTTTCTCTTCCTATGTGTTTGTTCTTTTAGGCACAGTGGGATGGACTGACAGGACACATTGTTCTTAATAAAACAGATGGCCTAAGGAGAGACTTTGATTTGGACATTATCAGCCTTCAAGAAGACGGTACTGCTAGAGTGAGTACACTACACTAAAGAACAAAATAGAGAAAGCACCAACAGCATGCTTTGTCTATTTTGAGTGTGTTTTTGAAAGACACATTTATCACACTTAATTTGCTGATACATGCATGCATGGCATTAATGCTGTACCAACTGACCTTTTCTTTCCATGCTGTCTGTGGTTCATGTTGCCTTCTTCAAAATTTCTAAAGGGTATAATGGAAGGCACAAGTCGCCTCACAAAAAGGTGGATCAAGGTTTGTTCTGAGCCATGTTTGGTTGAAGCCTTTGTTGTTTCCTACCTCCCAGTGTTTCTCATTCCGTATGCCGCCCACCTCTTCTGTTACCTGCCTTGTCAACTCTGTTACCCTTCAATGGTTTTGTGTATAGCTATGCCATTTTGACATTTCAGCTTTTTTTACGCTATCAATAACAGTTTTGATTGATATGACAAACACAACTTTTTCTTAGTAGCCTTAACAGAAAGAAAAAAAAAGGTTTTAAGAGTGTGGTTTTACCAAAATACCTTTTGTTGAAGAAAGAATAACCCTGTTCCCTTCAGCTTATCTAATCTTATTCCAAGTCCACCACTCCTGGCTGTGATTAATATGAGAAAATCAACCACCTTTCCTGAGATTTGCTTTTGGAAACCATGTTCATCGCTGTTAGATTTCCATCGTGCATTTATGCAGGCTAGAAGGAATATTTTGCATCTAAAAATATCCAGCTTTCAGAGACAGATAGAGATCCAGACATTAGTAGTGGGGGTAAGGTTTTGAAATAGCTTACTTATATTAGCCAATTAAAGTTCAGAAAAGCAAAGACAGGTAACTTTTGGGTGCATTCATCTGCGGCATGAATGTAACCTAAGCTTCACCTTAGCAGACCAACAAATCTGAATTCATACTAAATGTAAATTAAGCAGGATCTTGTTTTAGCAATCATGAAATACCTCCTTAAGTTAAGTTCATAATGACCTCAGGCACTCGTATATTTTTTAAACACTTGAACCAAAGAACAGATGTTAAACCAGTTCATCCTCTTAAGAAGGTTGTTTGCAAAGTTCCCTAACTCCATCTGTCTCATTTGTCAGACAGGCAGTTATGTGGACAGTCAGCAGCTGTCCAGTTTCACAACTGTGATTTGATTTTACGCTGGACTTGTAGAGGTTAACACTCATCCTTGGGGGGCTCTTTGCTATACGTAACGCTCATCTCATAAAATACCTGACTTTATGGCCATTGAAGGGATTTAATCGCTGCACTGCAACTGGGTTGGTTTTGGAGGACTTTGAAGAAAAGTATAAGAATAAACAAATTAAGACATAAAGTAATGTCCTTTAAAGTTTTCTGAAAATGTTTTTTTTTTCTTTTCTTGCCTCCAGCTTTTTTTGGCTAAACTTTGCACGCCTCTAATCTTTTGCAATGGCTTTCCAGTTTGATTTGGTTCTGAGTCAGGATGAGCTTTAGGGTTCTTAGCGTTTTTCTTAAAGCAGATGAGAAAGAGTCTGTTTTTATAATGGTCTTCATTGGAAGCCACTTTAGTACACATAATAAATTTACAGCAAACCCGTGACTCAGGGCTGTAAGGGAAAAAGGACGCACATTCCAGATTTTTGAATTGATGAAATCCTTGAGATCCTAAGCTAAGTGATGCTAATGATGATTATAAAATTAGATGTGTTTAACAGAAAAGAACTAGACATTGTGAAGCATCATAATAAACCTTTATCTTTAAAAGAAATGTACAGTGGCTTGCGAGAACAATGGTACTCCTTGACATGTTTCACATTTTCCAAGGTTTTTATGCAATAGAACACAAAGTAGAGTATAACAGGTGGAGGAGACACGATTTTAAAATGTTTTTACAAAAATGTATGAAAAGTGCACCACATCTTTAAGACAGGTCTACCTAAGTTAAGTCAGGGTTTAGATAGAGCAATGTTTTCTGCTGTGAGGATGTTTTGCTGCAGGTTATGTGCTGTATTATCTTTTAAAATAATTTTGCATGTAGACCCCAAAATTAGACTCTGAAACAAACTAATTGAGCACCTTCTTTTGCATGGCCTATGGTGAACTGCAAATGGATCTTTCCTCTTTCAACAATGACAAAATTCATGTTTCTGGTCATATGAGCAAATATTTTTGTTATTTCTCAGATTACTTTCCACAGCCCTTCAGTTGAGTTGAAATGGCATGTCCTGGTAGATTCATAGTTGTGTCATATGCTTTCTATTTCACATGATAGATTCAACAGTGGGTGGTACTGTAGATACACTAACAACAAGTCTGTAATATATTATGATGCTAAGCCATTCAGTAATTTATACACCAACAGAAGTATTTTAACGTCTGTTTTCTAATATACATAGATTAATTTTTCAATGTCCTTCTGAGACATCAGTTCCTTAATCCTGGAGATGTTTTTTAGGTGATAGAAAGACAACTTTGCTACGGTCTCTATGTGCTTCTAAAGGTTCACCTCTGAGTTCATCACTGCACCCAGAGCTGCAACCACCTGATTGGTGGTTTCTAGTTGTATTACCTGAAGCTGTGCGCAATGATGAGCTGTCTGATAACTTTTAAAGTGAAAATAAATACCTTTAAGGCTGCGGATTTACCATGAAAACACACCAAAAAGTTGAATGTGAACTCTTGCTTTTGCAAGATGTAAACCAATAGTTGAATTAATGGAAAAATCAACTATCTGCTCTCCTCTTAAGCTCTCATTTACCATGCTTTTGTAAATATATATAGTTTTTTTAGACTTAATATAGATTTTCTTAATTAATTCGTTAGGGTTTCTAATAAGTAGCTGATGCCGTATTATTTGGAAGAGAAATTTCTGTATGAACCATTTCTGATTAGGTTTTAAAACAGTGCATTCGCTTTTGAGTTCAGTTCAAAACACAAGAAGCACTGAGGCATTAATTTCTCATCATCGTCTTTGCACTAGTTGACAAAACAGGCCATTGTTTCTAAGTAAAAAAAAATTATTGTGTTTAGAGAGTTTAACGCTAGAAAAGAAAAGCTTGTTATCCTTTGTGTCTATTAACAGTGACGCGTAATAAGTTAATGCGCTTAACTTTATTTTATCACTATCATGAGCTCCCCTGACCCTTGCTTGGCACTTAAACACTAAGGAGATTTGAGGGGTTCATAATCCATCTGACAGACGCCTGTTTTAATCTGATAACTGTAGGGCTTAAACTGCCTGGTCTGGCCAGCCTCATTCACACTCACTGCGACTGTGTGGAGAATAGTCTCTGAGTTTCCCTTTATTCCCCTCTGAACCCTTCTGACTCCGTCACCTTTTTCATTAATGCTCTCCCTGCTGGTGCCAATCCAATTTCGTTACTGTTACAATTATACTGAGCTTTAGTTTAGGATTTTTTTATGAATGTTTGCAGAAAAATAGAATATCTACTCCATTTATGATGCAAAATCTGCAAAACAAATTGTAATTTGTTTCGTAAGAACAATTGAATTTTGACTGCAAGGCTACTTAAAGCTTAAACTGTTCATGCTTGATAATTAAGATTTGTTTGTGCATTTATTAGCCTGATAGCGTCTGTATTAAAAAATTTATTTATGGTTAAAATAATGTGAAAACCATAAATGCTGTAGCTCTGGCTGGAAGTTTGCATATATTCATTCTTAACATGATTAAGGTTGTTGAATCTAACAATTTCTTTGAACTGACCTCTTTCAAAGAGTAACGAATAAGCAATGCACATCTTCAGTACCTCTTTTTTAAAAGAAGAAGATTAGCCAGTTTAAAATATATAATGGTTTCCTTCGATTAACAGGGTTAACATTATTTAACTAGGTTCAAATATGTCACTAATATGCTATTTTTTCAGTCAGACTTGGCTTTTTGTTTTAGTAGCATTGAATTTAAATGCATTAAATAAGGTTTATGTTAGCCTTCAAAAATTAACCATCAAAAGTGAGTGTTAAAGATCCTTATTGAATTTGAAAGACCAATTTTGATAGATTTGCAATATTTTTTACCCAAACTTTCAAATAATAGGAAATCAGTTGGGATGTTTCCAGAAAACTCAAGATCCTCCAATGCTTAATGTTAAAACTTGATGATGCTAGAACATTTTAAATCCATCAGTGTTATAAATTATACAAGTCATACAATAACATGAATTGAAAGGGTGGTGGTAGTAGTGAATATGACAATCCTCTAAAACTGATGTTGTGATATTTTAATATTTTTATTACCTACCCCAGTAGGGGTGGTAAACATGTATGTTGTTTAATCAGAAATTATTCGGACTGTCATACGTATATTGTTTATGAACACACGCCCTGCTGACTGTGTGTTATTACAACAAATGAACATGTGAATCAGGCTCAAATCATGGTCAGATAATTCTGCACATTTATGGAATAAATTCACCACAAATTCTTTTTATAATATAATAGTTTATTAACTAAATTTAATTCAGCTCCAAGTCAAGTCTCTTTTAGTTAAGCAAATTTGACTAAACTAGTGAGACTCAACTACAACTAAACTACTTTGTACAAAAAAGGTGAAAACATGGTTGAAAACCATAATCAATAAGATGATGCAGTGATATCACTGTTTAGTGTGAATTTTATGTTTGATAGCAAAAGTGTATCTTGAAGAAATTGGAATGGGTTCAAATTACTTTTGGGCTAATTTAGAGCAACTGGAATATTTTCAAACCAATTCAGATGCAAATAGATGAGGTGAATAAAACATTATTTGGTCAAATAATGTTTCATTAAATGATTTGCTTAATCAGACATCAATAACCTTTAGTTAATTGATTGTTAATCTTCTTTGAGCTAGCAGTTAGCAGAAATGAGGATTTAATTAAATGACATTTTTATCATAGCTGGGGAATAACAATGTAATGAACATGTTAGAAAACACATGAACGTTAACGTTATATACGCGTTTAAACAATAATAGTTAATTAGGTTAAATGTTTCTTCACTTTTATGGTCAAAATGGGTTTTATTTTAGAAGACAGTCTTTGATTTTGTTTGTTTAACCCTAGGGGACTTTTCCATATGGATATTCTCAGTACTAACATGAAATGTATTTTTTTTTTATTTTGATGAAAAGCATTAGACCTAAGCCAAGTAAAGGTAAATGTTTTGGACCTTTAATTTGTTTGAAAGTTAAAACGTAGACAGAGGTATCACATCTTCCAACCTTCCCTTTTCTTTTTCATTTCTCACTTCACCGACTTAGAAAATATGATTAATATACAACACATTAAAGCAGCTTCCAGCTTTCTCTTCAGCCTTGAGAGAAAAACAAACAAATGTTTGTATTTTTCACCAGTGAATAAGGAGCTCAACCATCTAATTCATTTTAAACATGCAGGTGTTAGTGATCACATAACATCTTTATTCAGGTTTTTGCGGTTTATTCAAATAGTCGGAACTGAAATTTTGTCAGCCTTCTTTGCTGAGTGGAGCAGGTGTCACATGTTGCAGGTTTCAATCTGGATAAAGGAGCAGATGCTATTCTTTCAGTCTGAAATCATGTTTGTGGTTCCAGGTGGCTGTTTGGAACTCATACAGGGGAATGAAACTGATGGAAAAGATCAACCGGGAAAAGAATACTAATGTGACGGACTCTCTGGCAAACAGGACTCTGATTGTCACAACCATACAGGTGATTAGAGGGAAATATAGCAGAATGGTGGAATGATGGGCTCATATGAAATTGGAGATCTAATATGATAATATAATGACCAAAATAAAAATATATATAATTTTTTTTACTGGTCATAACAATTGGCTTTCCTGTCTGCATCACTACACAACAAAGTATTATCAGACTAAAACTTTAGGTGTGATGTTGATGAACAGAAGTACTTCAGACAAACAGACATTTGAGATGCAATGCTAATTTCTGTTTTGTTAAAACCAAAAAAAACTTTGATTTTGTATTAAGGAAAATCCATATGTGATGGTAAAAAAGTCAGACAAGGAGCTCATTGGAAATGACCGTTATGAGGGATACTGCATGGACCTTCTGAAGGAGCTCTCCAACATCTTGGGTTTTACATATGAAGTGCGGCTGGTTGGTGATGGGAAGTATGGAGCACAGAACGACAAGGGAGAGTGGAATGGGATGGTCCGGGAGCTAATCGACCATGTGAGTAAAAGGCCAAGTTCCATGTTATTCATTTATATCCTCTTCTTTCAAATCCTTCTCTTAAAATGTGCATTTTTATAACAGGTGGCAGATCTAGCGGTGGCTCCATTGACTATCACCTACGTTCGAGAAAAAGTGATTGACTTTTCTAAGCCTTTTATGACTTTAGGAATTAGCATATTGTACCGAAAACCCAACGGAACCAATCCAGGCGTGTTCTCCTTCCTCAATCCTCTGTCCCCAGACATCTGGATGTATGTGCTGTTAGCCTGCACTGGAGTCAGCTGCGTGCTCTTTGTGATTGCAAGGTAAATCTGTACATGAGCGCATGTGCATAAATATTGCTGTCAAAAAACTTACCTTGCAGATTAATGTATGCAAAATTAAAGAGACAGTTGTGTGCCAAAACCTCATCAATGTCAATATTGTAGTTGTATGTTTGAAATTGCCCTCATGGCTGTATGGTTTTCATCTTAGTAAACAGGATTACTGTGACTCCACAAGCCAAAAGGCACTAATCTGTCAATACATTTGGTTTCTCTTTTTTAAAGTTCTAGATCGTGTCTATATGCTCTGAGTATCGTTTATTTATAAGTATACATTATGGCAGAATGTACAGTGGAAAGTGTACAGTAATGCATTCTTTTTGTCTCTAATCATAGGTTATCTTATTTTCCCTCTGATACTCCAATTTTTGTGTTTCAGGTTTACACCGTATGAGTGGTACAACCCACATGCATGCAACCCATCCTCAACTCTAGTCCAGAACAACTTCACTTTGCTCAACAGTTTCTGGTTTGGCATTGGAGCACTAATGCGACAAGGTACAGGTCTCACTCTTTAGGTTTATTGTAATCAAAAGATGTGTTTGCTATTGGCAGGGAATCATTATTCAGAATGGGCTGTACTGGCAATCTGTAGCTAGTATGAGGATTTTCATGGTTATCATGTAATTTTTAAGTCTAAGTTACCTCAGCAAGTAAATCTACTAATAATATCATTGTACAAAGTTCTCACTTAGTCTGTACTATTTATTTGTTTTGTTATTATTTGCATTACATGTATTTTAAATCTTTCTTTTGGGTTTAAATATAGCAAATATGTGACTATGTGAAAGAAACTGCATTGAGTCAGGATATTTAATTTGAACTTACTGAAGCAGATATAATGTCTTTAAAAAAGCATCAGAAAATACCATTCTCTTTTTTGGGGGGTGTAAAATTTAATTAAAAATGTCCTAGCTGGTAAAAGAAAAGTTCAGACACTGATTCAGAGCATGTTTTTTTCACCAAAATTTAATGAAAAATATAACTGGATTGTCACATCAGATGCACATCATTACTCAGCCTTTTAAAAGCAGGTTTGACTTGTTTACATCTGAAATATTTAGTTTTGTGAGCTATTGACTTTTAAAGTGCAAATGAACACTGAGATGATGCTGAAAGAGCTGTCTGAAGCCTTCGAAAAGAGGATTGTAACAGTTAAAGAGTTTAGATTTAAAAGTCTGGCAGGGGATTTAAAAGGTCCAACGAGAATATGAAATCTGTTATTTAACTGGTCAGAAATGATCTCAGAAGAGGACTTTTTTTAGAAGCAGGCAAATGTCCGGATGTGAAAGTAAGTAAAGAAATCTTATAATCTTATAATAAAGAAAATCTGACATGTTAGAATGGGATCCACAGCAAGCTCATCATGCTGCTGGTATCCAAGTGTATTTCTATACAACCAGAAAAAGACTAAACAGCTTTGATGAGAGTTGTGTAAAGCAGATCTCTCAGGAAAACAAACAAACAAACAAATAAAATAAAAGAAGATGAAACTAAATTTTACCAGAAATAACAGACAAATATCAGATCTTTATTTAT
>JAUZNJ010047281.1:15056-45221 GCA_034780135.1 Jordanella pulchra
AAACAAACAAATAAAATAAAAGAAGATGAAACTAAATTTTACCAGAAATAACAGACAAATATCAGATCTTTATTTATTAATCCTCTCTAAACAGATGAACCTAAAATTAATCATTTAGATTCCAGAAGGGACGACATATATTTCATGAAACAATAGCATTCCAGAAATAGGGCCTAAAAAATGTAAAGAACAAAGTTGGAAGTGTGATAGTTTTGCTGCACTATGAGTTTTAAAAGCTGACAGGGCTGAAGAAAAAGGGAAACCATTTTTGAGGAAAATTAAACTGATGCAGAACCAGGCCCTGCAGCATTAAACATAACAAAATATTTGCCAGCAAATACCTCATGCTGGGTTGGTAGATTTAAGAAATGGTCCTGTCACAACTCATAGCACAGATCTGAGAGGCCTGCTGCTTATAAATGACAAGTTCTGAAAATAATTTTCTCGTGTCCACTGTCACCCTATCTCTGCCCATCATGGAGGTTTATATGAACACGTGTCTTGTTCCAGCTGGCATCCTTCTTCATAGCATCTTCTTTCCACCAGTTTTAGGCCACCGCGGGTTTTATCCCTGTTCTCATTCAGCAGCTCATGCATATAATCAGAGTAAAATTATTATTAATGTACCCTGCCAAAGTCTTAAATATTGTTTTTCAGATTGAAATGCAAGTTCAACTAAATAAACCTTAATATCTCTCTCGCTATATATTTATTGTATAGAGTATATCATTTCTGTTTTTGTCATACTTCTTAGTGTATTTTGTAGAACTTTAGAGTTTTAGGTTAAGTATAACTTTTTTTGTTTTTCTTCCTATGTTTTCAGGCTCTGAGGTGATGCCTAAAGCTTTGTCCACGCGTATAGTTGGAGGGATTTGGTGGTTCTTCACTTTAATCATCATCTCTTCCTACACGGCCAACTTGGCAGCCTTCCTGACTGTGGAAAGAATGGACGCCCCCATCGACTCTGCAGACGACCTTGCCAAGCAGACGAGGATTGAATATGGGGCAGTGAGGGATGGATCCACTATGACGTTCTTTAAGGCAAATCTGCTTTTTACTCATTAAAGACAAACTTTTTCCAAAAAAAAGAGTATTCATTAAAACATAACTAATACAAAAATCTTATTTAATACTCTTAATCCTAAGTAATTATATACTGGATTTGTTTACATATTCACCTAAAGGTTTATATATATATATATTATATATATATGTATATATATTACTTGACTTTGTCTTCCGGCAGAGCTGTCACTTCCTTGCATCAGAACATTCACCTCTCCTCACATGCTGTGGCTCAGCAGGGTTGAGTCGTGCTGAGCTTTATCCTCCCAGATTGCGGCTAGTGATTATGGCTGCCTCAATGGGAAGAAGCTGACTCTGTGGATGGCTTCAACAAATTGAATCAGCTGGGAGAGATTTAAAACACAGCTGTTGGATTTTCTGTGGCAGTGCATAATGAGACATAAGTTAAAAAGGATTCATTCACTTTCTAATTTTACTATTACTCATGTTTGTGGATTTATATAAGACCTAAACAATCAAATATAGCTTATACGCTGTAAGTGCAGCTACAGTAATGTATGTACTTTCTCAGATCTTTGCTCTAATCTGTAACATGTCAGTTAAGAATACTTTTTGTTTAATCCTACAGAAATCAAAGATCTCCACCTATGAAAAGATGTGGGCCTTTATGAGCAGCAGGAAAACAGCATTAGTAAAGAATAACAAAGAGGGCATCACCCGTGTGCTGACAACTGATTATGCTATGCTGATGGAATCCACGAGCATCGAGTACATCAGCCAACGAAACTGTAATCTCACGCAGATCGGAGGACTCATAGACTCCAAGGGATACGGAGTGGGAACACCTATTGGTAAGAGGAGTTAAAATAATATTTCCAATGTATTTAAATTTTAATATTTTCAATGATATTTCTAATACTCCTTACATCAAGTAATACTGGGGAAAAAAAGGGAAAGTTCGGAAAACTGTGAAAATATACCAAGGAGAGTTCCAAGATACCATTCCTCAAACAAGTCCCCACTTTATTTTCGTCCTGAAGACCATGATGATGTTGATGTTGCAGCACCACTAATGGAAAAAATAAAGTTCTGTCGCCTCTTTGCTGAAATAGGTGTTGTCTGTTTGACAAGATTTTCACTTCCACCGTTTCATGAACTTACTTAATTTATAACAAGTCCACTGTAATACGATCTCTATCTAGAACAAATAAGTGATATATTAACAACAATAACTTTATAAAAATACAGATGAAAAAATCAAATTTTCATTTTTGACTTTAATTTAAAACTTTTTTGAGGAGTAATCAACTTATTATCAACTTAAAGCTTGTCAAAAAGCATGTTGCCATGAACCTACGGAATTAAAGAGATTTAAAGCTTTATTGAAACGTTAAGAGTGCACATAAGGACAAGCCAAATTGCTGCTGGACAAATGTCATTTGGACCAAAGAAATAACAGCAATTATATCATATATAGTTCATAAGGTGTGTTTCCATTAACTATCAAATTGCAATTTCAAAAATACACTTGCTAAATGGAATCAATGCGATTTCAAAAAAACTCAAGTTTAAAAACAAAAATGATTTTACTCTTTGATGGGGTGGTTTTTCAGTCATATAGAAATTCTAATATTTTGCAAAACTGCTTTAGAAACCCCTTTTTTTTCCGCATCACCCGAGTTGTGTGGTCTCCAGCTGGACCTAAAGGCCCCTAAAAAGACAATGAAGACGAAGTAGTTGGACGCTGAAGGTGCCCAGGAGTGGTTGCTGAAATAGGGATATATTTCATGTGTTTTGATCCGGCTTACATGTGAACTAACGTATTCACATGCAATTTTGATTGTATTTGTCATTTAATGGAAACATTGTAATTTGCATTTTTGAATTTAGCAAAATATCAACATAGTTTTGCACACATTTGTAAATGAAACACAGCTATTGAAGCAGGTGGAGTAATTCCAAAATTGTCTGGAGAACGAATATATAAGGACAAAAACTATGACGTCCTTCTATTGGGAGTTTCCTGTTATCATTAGAACAATAAGAAAAGCTGGACATAGTTTTACATACCTCCAAACTCACCTTTCATTTATTCATTTATTTCCAATATGCCTACTTGATGAAGCAGTTAATTGTTGTGTTGTTTTCTGCTCTCTTGCTGCTCTCCCAGTTGGAAAATTACAAGAGTTCTGAAAATAATGAGCACCACAGGATGAAATAAACCTGCAGCTTCGTAAATCAGACAGAGCCCAGGGCTTGAACCTAAATTTAGTTTTGGAATTAAGTTGAACATTATTGCTTTTGCGCAGAACTTCTATGAACCTAAAGGGCGATTTTGTTTTAACCAAAAAACTGATACCTCAAAATAATTAAGACATTTTAGAAACATTGCTTAGAAAATTATTCAAAGGAGTGAAATTATAAATGCAAGGCTTGAACATTAATGAATATAAAGAAAATATCAATAATATCATAACTACTTTGTGAATATTCCATCTTTTTTGATAGGTTCCCCCTACAGGGACAAAATCACAATTGCCATTCTTCAGCTGCAGGAGGAGGGGAAGCTGCATATGATGAAAGAGAAGTGGTGGAGGGGCAATGGCTGTCCAGAGGAGGACAACAAGGAAGCCAATGCTTTGGGCGTGGAGAACATCGGCGGGATTTTCATCGTTCTGGCTGCGGGTTTGGTGCTTTCTGTTTTTGTGGCGATTGGGGAGTTCATCTACAAGGCCAGAAGGAATGCAGACATAGAGGAGGTGAGAGAGGAAAAGCTTGGCTGTTCATGAAATCTTAGCGTTTAGAAGAAAGAGAAAAAAAACAGCAAACTTGCTTATTTGTAGGAAATGTTTTTTTTCTCCTAATAACTTGATTATTCATTTTCAGCCATGAAAGAGTTGGAAGAAGTCCTTTAATCAGGCTTATATGTTGTTTTTTTTTGTCTGTCGTTTCTGCTGAAAAGTATGTGTCTGACATTTTTTCAGAACACACAGGGTTGGTCTGAGTAAAAAAAAAAAAGAAAAATCAAATATAAAAATTTAATTAATATACCAATGCCTTATTTTTTATTTGTACTATAGTTGTAACCAGATATTCACATTGACTGAATGAAAAGGTGCAGAAGACTAATATGCCTTCTCTGATACTCAATAAAAATCATCTGTTTTAGGTCAGTTAGAATTTCCAAAATTATTTATATTTGATAAATGGCAGGAACATGATAGAATTTCTTTTTTATTTTTCTTACAATGTAGAAGTTTACATCCGTTTCCTTATTATTTGTAGAATTACTTTTGATTCTGTGGGATTTAATGATATTTCAGAGTTTCTTGCAACAAGTTGTTGACTGCCTTGTCCTCACAGACCCTTTAATCTCTGCCTAATTCTGTTATAGAACAGAATTGCAATGGAAATAATTAACCAGATCCAGGTTCTCCATTATTTTTCTGACATCTTAGCTTATTTTGTTACATTTTTTCATAAGTCTCACTAAGAAGTAATGTAAGGGAGTGTTTCTGGTGCGGTTGTGCCTATATTCATCTCAGTTGTTCTGATCAATAGTTTATTAAGCAATCATATTTGCTTTCCCAAATTGTTGTTACCTTAAAGTATAAAAAGTCTGAATGAGATGAGAGTAATCCCGTATTTCCTCTTATTATTCTAGAATTTAGCTAAGAGAAATTATTTGAATTTCCTAAAGGACCCAAAACAGCTTTCAAAAGTCCGACAGTGAGACAGACATCTTTACTGCATAAATACATATTTAGTTTCAACTCTTAAGTAGCTGTTTCTCATATCATTGAATTTACTTTTTTGCCATTCAACTCATCTCTCAATTTCACCATTATTTTGCTGTATTTGACTTTATTTTCTATTATTTTACTTCTAAGTATTTGTACATCCTTTCAAGTTTGTTTATCTTTTTTGTGTTTTCTTCTCCATCCACTTTTTTTTTTTTTTTCTGCATCAGGCCTTTTGTTTCTTTTACGGGATGCAGTCCCGTCAGTTTCAGCGCCGTGGCTCCACTTCCTCCTCTGGCAGCTCTTTATCAAATGATCTGGAGAGCGGCAGGCTACTGGGGGATGACACAGACTAGCCAAGGCCGCTCCTACACAACTCAGACATGCTGTAGATCATAGGTTTGTAAAACAGATGTCCCTCTTTGTCCCTCGTCATGATGTCCCAGTATACCCAAGCTCTCACATGCAGTAGCTCTAATAATTCATTATTTCTTTAAACCTTCTGCCAGCAACAAACTAATACAAGTGACCTCTTTCTTGTTCAATAGCTTCATTCTTCATTACCATTGGTAACTTTGCTTAAAAAAGTAACTGCTTATAGTTACTTGTTACTTTACACAAAAAGAACCCGATATAGTAACTCAGTTACCACATAATCAAAGTAACTTACATGTCAGTGAATTTGTGGGAGTTTGAGGTTTAAATATGACAGTATAATGAACATTTTAATATGAATGAATAAGTTCAATTATTATAATAATTAATGAAATACGTTATACTGATCTACACCATTGTTGTGTGTGTGGTCGGACATGTGAACTAAGAAGCCCTAATTGCATTATATTTACGCAGATTTGATTACAATTTTTAGTGTTTATGATAAAAGAAAATAAATCAGGTGTATGTATTAGATGATTATATTTATGCACATTGACAGGCTTCAGGTGGCTATAAAATATTTATAACACTGAAAAACAATGCTTTTCAAGCAATTTCACAAAAATGAAAGATGCATCGCAATAATATTTAACTTGAGACATGACATTCTGGAAAGGAAAAGACAAAGATTTTCTTTTAGTATTTCCATGTAAAGAAAGTAATGTATGCAAGTCCAACACTGAAGAGGTAAAGCCTTATGTTTTGAAAAACTAAGGCAGTCAGTTGTAGGTTAGTGTTGTGGTATAGTAAAATCATTTCAGGTGGTTCATTAGATTAGAGTCACATGTGACCAACATGAAAAAAATCTTTTTTCCTGGACATAATCAACAAAACACAGGAACATTTAGCCTTTGACTTCAGAAATGGCTTCCAGTTTAAGAACACCGTCATTAATTCCATGAGGCTCTCCGGTATCACTTTGAATCTCTCCCATAGAGCAATCAATGCAAGCTAAGCACCCACCCACATTATAGCTCCTCAACTCATCAGTATGATATACTGTATATATGTCTCTATCTGAGCTTTTCTGCTCTGACCCTGTAAAAATCCCAGAGAGGACTGCTGTAAATACAAGATGCTGTTATTAAAATGTGCTTTTAATTGATCAATTAAAGCGCATTTACTACACGGCATCTGAGATTGCAAGGAATGTAACAGCGTTCAAAGCAGGTTTAGGTTATAATAGTATAACCTAAACCTGCTTTGAACCTTTTTATAAATATTACCCTTACATTTTTGCTTTGGTTTTTTGGTCTTCTTGACGGTGTTTGTTCAACCTCTAAAGTCTCTGGAGGTCTTCACAGAGCTTCTGTATTTATAGTGAAATTAAATTCCACACTGAGAAATTATTTATTATTATCTGAGCAGTTCTTCAGGCAGTTAATTGCTAATGTGTGCCACAATAATCACATTTTTATTTGAAAAGAAAAATATGTAATAAGCAAGTGACCTTTTCCTTCCACTTTGCAATCAGAAAAATCCAATTATTAGCTAGTTTATCACATAAATTCCAACAAATAAGATTCAATTTGAAGGTTTGTTATGTGACAAAATATGAAGAAGTTTAAGGTTTATAAATACCCATACTGGTTACTTTAAAATAAGGAATTTCACTTGATTTATTTCTTCATCTCATTAGGTTTAATCACCATCTCTCTATTTTTAGAAGCTGAACAGCAAAAAATACACTTTAAAACAAGTCAAGAGAAAAAAAACACAAGTAGAACAACTTGTGAGCTTCATTAAAATGTATTTTAACAGGTCATTTAATCATGCAATGCATTTTAGACGGTGAATAAGGAAAAAGACACACACCCTGGGAGAGTTGCTTGTCCATAAGCATGGGATCAGTAAGTGATAAATCAGAGGGTCACACAAGGAAACTTTATAAGGAAAAGCTTAAGATCAGCTCAGTGTTTATTCCAACACAAACTGAAATTATAAAATTCCTGAAGACTAAAAGGGGGTCGAGTAGCTGAACTGTGGTGTTTGAAGGAGAACTTGAACAGCAAAATGTGGCGAATATACAGAAGGAGAAAACTTGTAGGGTAATATTTCAACAAAACTAGATAAAGGAAATCTACCTTTCTGCCAAAAAAATCCAAAATAAATTAGGATGCTGTTTAAGAAAAACAACAATAAAAGATGAAAAAAAAACACATTTTCTTTAGAGAATGATACAAGGCGTGTTTTCTTTACTAAAGCTGTGAGTCACTGGTATTTATGAGACTCCCTAAGGATGGCATGTTTGATTGGGAAGACTTTGGCAAAGCCTAAGGATGAAGGAGGAAAGTCTTCTTCCATACTTTAATGTAAAGACAACCAGCTATTAAAAGAAAGCCTTTGTGCCACAACTAATCATATTTTACACACCAGCCAGGGAAGAAGAGACTATAAAGAAAAAAAACAAACAAAGCTAATTGAGGATTAATGTCTTTTTGATGGGATCTGATATTCTCCAGCTTTAGATAAGCCTCAGGCTTTCCAGCTCAGATGGTCATCTCTTTGATAGTTTGAAATAATTATCAAATCATTAACTGGTTAATAGATTTTGGTTTGCTGATTCAAAATGTAGCACAGCAGAAGTGCATTTAGTGAGGAGAAAACAAATCATAATCGCTTGACTTTTATGTAGCAGGATAAAAGTAAAATGTTATACCATTTTTCTTTTTTATCATTTGGTACACGGTCACACTGGGCTTGTTTCTAATTTATCCAGCTTTATTACACATAATGTTATGCATAACACAGTAATGATTATTATCTTAGTTGTTTAGATACACAAAATAAAATACTATTAAAATGATTTCAATGATAAAAAAACTGCATAATACCAAAATGAATAAAATACAATATTCTCTTTCTTGGCAGTGCATGTCTTTTAGCGCCGTGATGGAAGAGTTGGGTATATCCCTGCAGTGTTACAAAGGTATCCGCAGTAGGTCACGACCTCAAATTGCAACACGGTCTCCTTGCGTCTTCTGTCAGCCCAAACGTGCTGCAAAGAGAGAACGAGGAAGACGAGACTCAAGCACGTGAGCCTTGCATCCAAAACATGATGCAATCTACATTCAGAGACATTCACATACTTTTTAAGATTTTTTTTTGTCTAACTATATGTATTTCCTTTATCCCCATTGCTTTAGTTGATTTTCTGTGTGAAGCAGTGCACTGTAGACATAGTGAGAAGTATCACATCCTTGTGGAACATTGTCATCAGCATCAAAGCAATTGGTGACTGTCAGATTTACAGCTCTCATATAAGTTATTCCTGGTTCCTTCATTTTTAACTGGTAGTAGTTTATAGAGCTGAATTTAGAAACTTTGTAAAGTTGTTCCAAATGTAAAACAGCTTTTCTGATTTTTGAAATAAAAACATTTTCGGTTGTTGTTTGCATTCTTTTTATAAGTTGAAACATCAGTAGTTTTATTTGCAGTGGTCTCTGTGCGCATGTCTTTGTCTCCCAGCATCCTTTGAGGTGCTTTACTGAGCCTAGAGTAGAAAAGGAAAGGAGATGGTGACCTTTAAAGAAAAACAGGAACACACCTGCTGTTTTATATCCTGCTCCAACTGACATCACAGACATCCCTCCAGAAACTTTCACAAAAATATACTCAAACTGGATCCCCAGAATGCTATAACAAGGTGAGAGCGGAAGGGTAAAAAGCGAAACAGTTTGTTTTAAATGCAAAAAATTCTCAGCTGGAAACAAAAAACAATCTCCTGTTTACCAGAAAGTACAGTAATATGTTTTTTCTTCATTTGTCAAATGCGAGAGCTCAGGGGGATGTATTTTCTTCCCGCTGTCACAGCAGGTGCCAATGAATGTGTACTGTATGACTTCTGTTGCGTTGAAAAACTGAATAGCTTCAGCTACTGCAAGAAAGAATATATTTCAAGCTAGCTGTGCAATGCCACATACTATACAGTACAATCTATTTTAATTTTCTAAAATGAGATATCACATCTAAAAAAAAGTCCAGTTGTAAATGTTGACGGTGTTTATAACCAAAGGCACCATGTGTTTGTGAAAAAGATGACAGAGAGGAACTGTGAACATTTTGACAGAAATAGAAAGTATCTGTCGAGCTTGGTTGAATGATATGAAAGTGGTACGGTACAAAATGTCTTTATTTCTGCTTTACTGAGAGCAGACAAACACAACTGACCTTTGATGAGCTTTAATATCAGCATTGGTATGACTAGCCTTAAAGTCTCTCTCCATATACTCTCCAAGAGAGCGTAGACCTTTAATTCTGAGGTTTCAGAATCGACTGCTGCAAGTTTTCTTTTACTATAAGCAGCCCGAGGGGACAGCAGATATGTCTTAACCAGACACGTCTTAAAATACTGTTTTTATTTTGAAATCTAAGTGAACTCAATAATAACACACATTTTAAAAACTTGAAATGTTTTGACAATTTAATTTTCTTATCAGAAACCAAAAATTTAAATAAACTAATTCTGTTTAAAATAATAAAAAAACAAACCTCCAGTGTTTTTTAATATTTCTGATGCCATCAACTTTCCCTGACAATGACTGTAGGAGGCAATGTTTCCCTAAACATCTCAATTAAATTCAGATGTACAAGACGATGTAAATAAACTTTGACATTTGTGTTTATCCTGTTAAAGCATTTATAAAAAGCAGTCCTTACCATATATGAGAAGTCACATTACTGAATAAAGCATTTCCAAGTTCAAGTAATCATATGAAAAACTGGATTTTTTTTTAAATATGCTTAGCAGTTGCTGGCTTTAGTCTTATAATATATTCTGTTCATTAATTTTTGAACTGAAGAATCCTGGTGCTGTATCTTTGCACTCGGATTTGGTGACTGTGCCTCAGTGGCTTTCTACCTCTGTACAGGTGTATGGTTGCCATGGGGCAATGTTTTGTATCTGGCAGCCTGTGACTACCACACACTTCTAGGGCCAGGTCTACCTGCCGTTTGCTGCTGTACATGGCGGGCCTTCTACACCTTCTCACTGCACTTACAAAGTAAACCTCCAGGTTACAAACTTTCATTCACATCAACACAAACATACATATACATTCATGCACATACACGCCAACACACAACCCTTCCAAAGAGCAGAAGGCCATACAAAAACAGGCTGCAATAACATAATCGTGGTCTGCCTACTTTGTAGAGCAAAGCTACCTTGGTACATGTAAGCAACCATCTGCTTTGCATGATATTCCTGAAACATTAGACATGTAAAAAAAGAAAAAATACCTAGTATATGTCCCAAGTTCAGAGTAAAATGAAGAACACTTTTTTGTTTTTGTTTTGTGTTATTTTGATCTCTGGTTTCTATATATGAAATGGAAGTGTGAAGGCAGGGCTAGAACAAGCAACCAATGCAGTGACATTTAAAACTGAAAAGTGATTGTTATTAATGTAATCTAAGTTGGACTTTTTAATCCAGCATACTTATAGGTGAACTAAGTGTTCTGTGTACCTCCTAAGAGAATTGGACCAAGCTTTACTTAATCTCTGCATGTAATGAGTTTTCTCTCTTTTCTCTATTTTTCAGTATTCAGATTAATTCAGGGATTGGGCTCAGTCCAGTGTAATAGCATTTGGTTGCCGCTAATCTCCTAACCCCATAATTCTTAATCAAAACCAAAGGCAGTTTTTATTTCTTTTTTTTCATCTTCCTCTAATCCATCATGAACAAGGCCAGGGATTACAGTTTTGACCTTGGTATTCTGCTCTACTAAGCAGTACCCCCTATCCATATGTGTAGTGAGGATGTTACCTGACACTATTGACAGCACTGACAAAATGGTTCAGGGATTATTTATGCAGAAGTCTTGTAAAAATGAAGAGGAGTTTAACAAAAACAAATCAGAATTGTACAGATTTCTAAAGAAATAAAAAAAAACCCTGCAAGATTAAATCTGTATGACATAAAATCAATGGCCTTATTGTATGAAATAATATGCCTTATTAGATCTACTGAAGAGCAAAAGCTTGTTTCCATTATGTATCTTTCAGACTTGTCAGGCTAAGTTTGTGCAGCAGTATGCGATGCTTTCAACTCTACAAGCAACAACAGGGGAATTAAATTTCAACTATGACTGCACCATAAAAAAATGGCAGATGTCTGAGTATGTCCCATCCATCACAATGAAATGAAGACTCCCTGAGGCTGATAAGGCAGGTCTGTGTCAACAGCCTGTCAATGAAGACAAACGAGGAGGAAGTGGAAGGGGTGTAGGAGGAGGAGGAGGACTTTCAGAAGTGTAAAGCATCTTTTATCTCCCATTTGCCTTTCTGTGTGTCTTCCCCCTTCCTGGTGTGTGAGGTCCTGGCTGCAAATAATTAAGGTCCACTGCTGCCATCTGCTGGTACTAATATAAACTGATTGTGAGCGTTCATACCCAGAAATAAAATTAAGTAACTCATAACTACCTATGGTCCAGATATCAAAGAATTGAAATCAGTTTAAGCATAGTGGGTTTTTTGTTTTTTTTTTTTTTACCTGATGAATCTTTAAAAATTAGGTGGTTCTTATAATATCATGTCTTATTGACAGTTTGATGTTCAATCAAAAATATAGGACTTGTTTTGTTATTTCAAGAGATGAAATATAGCGTCTCGCAAAGGTTTTCATAGTGCTTGAAGTTATGAGACTTAAAAACCACAGACCTCCATGTATTTAATTAGGAATTCATTTGACAGACTCAGAAAGTATGCTCACCTTTGCAGGGCACTATTTATGTAGATGTAGTTTTGACATTTTCCATTTTTATTCCTTGTTTAATCCTGCTTATGTATGATCATGTCTGTCACTCATGAAAATCTTTTGGTTTCTGGGAGTATGGATTATTTTTTGTCGATTTTAATGCAATGTTTTAGTAACTACCCACACAGATAATAAGATATCACTGGTTTATATCAGAAATAACATCTCTCTGGTGTGATTGAGTAGTAAATATCTATCTTCACCAGTTGTTTTCATGCAATATGTAATTGTTTCTTTCTTTACCTAAAAATGCTATTTGGATTTTTAAACAAATTTAGAATTGCATGTATAGATTTCTATATTATATACAGTTATCTTATTTTTCTTTTTACCATAAAAATCATCTTTGTTATTAACAGTGTAAGTAGCAGACAAAAACATACCCTCTGTAAGACGTTCTTGAAAAATAATTTGGGTTTTAGTTGATTCTGCCATTTCTACCCAGCAGTTTCAATTTATAAAAAGGTAATTTCTTCTGTCCTACTGCACATTTCAGGTGGCTGAATGCCCCGGAGTTGTTTTAGAAAAAAAGTTTTAGTAATAATATTCTTGCACTTGTATGCTGAATCAGCAGTTTCCTTGACTATAAATGTGTTCCCTGCGATTTCTGCTTTTAAAGACTTGTAACTTCGACTTTGAAAACATTTAGCTTCCCCATTGGAGCATGAAGCTTTCTTAATGTAGACCCAAGGCTTTTTGTGTCCATTTCATAATCCTTCATATCTTTTATCTTAGTCACTTTTCTGAAGAGCATACCACTGTTGAAATAATTACTTTGGCTTCCTTTCTGTAAACACTCATCCTACTGAAGTATTATTTTTATGCTGCATAATTCATAAGAAAGTGACAGCAAATACTGAACTCTCTGAGGCAGCTAGGATATTTGCATCTTTATGATTTAAAAACTGTGTCAGTTTTTCTCTTTACTCTTTGTTCTGCACATACATAGAGTTGCCATGGTGTGATCCCTCCTTTTATGATCCCTCTGTGCTCACACCCTCCTGATCTGGGTAAAGGCTTTTTCCTGGCACAGCTCCCATGTAGGTTAAATGTGAACAATCTATTTATAACTGAGGAAACAAAACCTACATGTAAGGAAACTTAAAAAGATTATTAACCATTATTACCATCAAGCAATCTACTATTGCTCTAATTTCGCTCATTTTGAAAGGTCCTCAGATCCGACAACACTTTGCTACACAAAAGAAATACACAAATAAAGCATCGGGTCACACAGGTAAGAGTTTAAAATAAAACTATTTCCACTGGTCACTTTCGTCTATAACTGGACTGCAGTCACCACAAATAACTAAAAAATAATCTTTGATAATTATACAGATATGACTGGCTGAAAAGGTTTTAATCTGTTATGATTTATTTGAGTAGCCTTTTCTGTGTATGAATGGACACTGTTATACTAATAGATCAATTTTCAGGGTCAAATGAATAAACATGAATAATTAAACATGTTGCTGACTTACTTAAAAAAAACACTTGATGGATTATGAGTAAGTTCGTGACATCTTGTGACCGTAGTGAAACTTCTCTAACATTCACACATTATTGCCATGTCCCTAACCATAGATATTTTTACAGAAATATTTCTAAAGGGTTTGGCATTAATTTTTACCCAGAGAGCTGAATAAAAAGACCACTAAGCAGATTCTAGGATGCAGTTCTATCATCTCTGGAATATTGGAAAATTTAGAAATATCCATTGGGAAGTCCAAAAACTGTAGTTAAAAGTCCTCAGCTGATCCAACATGAAGCAGCCAGAGTTATGAGGAAAATTTAAAAGAGAGATGACTTTTCCTCAAATTTAACTTCCCTTCAATAATTTCATGTTAAATTCAGAATATAACTTAAAATCCCCCTTCCTACTTTTACAGCCCTAAATAGCTCCACCTACATCAGAGATGTGTTTTTTATGTTCCTAACAGTGCAGCTCGCTTTCAATCTACAGGTTTACTAGTGGTTCCTTGAATTTGTAGAAGTAAAAAGGGAAGCAGTTATCTTAGTTATAAGACTCTTCACCCGTTAAACCAGCTACTAGTTTTAGTTTGTTATTTTTAAAACCTGGCTTAAAACTTTCCTTTTTGATAAAGCTTGTAGTTAAACGAGCACAGTTTATCCTGATCTATCCCTATAGTTATCCTGCTATGAACTTAGGCTACTGGGGGGCATAGGGACAACTTTTCATTATTCTGCATCATTCTAGATCTATTCCCAAGTTCTGCAGCATTCATTAGTGAACTTCTAACTTTATGTGCTCTTTGCTTTTTTTCTAGTCATAGTGTTTTCATCTGGTCTGGTCCAACTTGGCTGTGAGAACATCCTGGAGGGAAATAATAGCTGGGATGCTACCATCAACACCTTCAATTATAGTTAAAAGAGTTGTATGGTGTCAGGATTCTGTGAAAAGTGCACACATGGAATAAATCAATTTTGGCAACAGTTTGGTAATCATACTCGGGTCTGGAGTTCTATCACAGTATTTTTATACAGGAAGAAATGCAGCCCTACAGCATGTTGTTGCCACACTATGTTTCTGAGTGCGGCTTGTTCAAAGTGATGTAGTGGGTTAGTTTTCCACTACACTGAATCCTGTTTGTGGAGTATCTTTTTCAGAAAGTCCTCATTTGACTAGATAACTTATAGTGGGCCTTGGAGAAGTTCAAAGAGACCATGGAATAGGTTGGCCTTAAAGTTATTCTGCCAAACTGTCTGGTGCCTCCAGAGGGGGGAGCAGGGCTTCTCCTCAACCACCTGTGACGCCTTCCATGGTGGAAGCAGGGACGTGATGGTTGGGGTCAGACATCACCAAGGCCACAGAAGTGGTGAAAAAACTCCACAGTGGTAAGGCCTAGAGAGAGGATGAGATCTTCCCTGACTACCTCAGATCTCTGGATTTTGTTGGGCTGTTGTGACAGTAGGTGGTGGTTCCCTTTCACAGGAAGGGAGACTGGATGGTCTTTTCCAACTATAGGGGGATCACACTTCCCCCCATCTCTGAACAAGCAATTGTCAGCATGAAATCGGGCCTAATTCCAGTGTACGTTGGACTCAAGTCCTATTCATAACTTTAATGGATAGGATTTCTGGGCACAGCCAAGGGCTGAAGGGGGGCTGGTTTAGGGACCAGCAGATTTTTCTCCTACTTTTAAGGATGGTGTGGTTCTGTTAGCTCCACAATGGGGAGGAACTCCTAAATAGGATTCTCTGCAGTCATTAAATCTCATTCTAAAGTTTTTCAACATCAATGTGATCCTACTGGCTATTTTCACAAAAAAAACTGCCTGTAACATTATCTCTAAGTCTTACATGAGTAAGTCAGAGGTCCCAGATTGGATCCAGGAAAGAAGACCACCAAATGTAGCCTCCCTAAGCTAAGCTACTGTAAAAGTTCCTGAAATTTGGAGAAGCTTTCTAAAACGGGGATCGACAGAGGTTACAGGTCTGGCAAAGTTAAGAGTTTCCAGATAAACAATTTGGGTTTTTGATGATTTCTGATTATTTCATTTGTTTTACTGTTGGTTGATGCAATCCACAGAAGGTAGTAGTGATTGCATCATAGCTTAATGCTACTACGTTTTTTTGAGATGCTATAAATTTTTATAAAGTTAAAACAAACTTTATTTCAAAAAGGGTTTAAACACTAATGCATTACTGATTATATGTTTCCTGATATGCTCATTACATTCAGTAACTAAAATATGACTAAACAGTCCTTTAAAATACTGCCCTTGTGTCTGCTAGCTATGAGCTTGTTTGTCTTCATAAATAAACCTACCAAAAAAAGTTAAGAGTGCCTGATCTTAAATATTCTCTCGGGAAAAATCTGAGATGGTTAAAAATTCATTATCTAAATGGTTGTTGATGTCTGGGTTAGGCAAATAATTTAACGCAATCCAAAACATAAAACTTTATTAATTGAAATAATTAAATTCTAAGTCAAATCAATTTTGGTTAAAAAGTTCTGACTTGAGTTAAACTCCACTAAGGTAAGCTACTACTTACTCATAGAAAAAGAAATGAAAATGTGTGAAAGACATAAACAATAATAATAACTGGAGAGTTTACTGTTTTATGATAATATGAGCTCGGATCACACTTTTATTTGACATCCTAACACACAGCCAGTTGGGCGTGTTTACAGACAAAATCATTTTATTAAAAGATAGTTTAATTCAAAGTTATTTGATTAAATAACATAAACTTACAACAGCACCTAATTACATAAAATTATCTTGATGTACTGGTCATGAGTGAGGGGAAAATGGCAAGGGAGATGGATAGACGGATCGGTGCACAAGTCTGTTGTGGCGAAGAGGCAACTGAACCTAAAGGTGAAGCTCTTGATCTACCGATTAGTCTACGTTCCCTCCCTCACCTATGGTCATGAAACTTGGGTCATGAAGGATGAAAGAACAAGTTACTGGATACAAACACGGAAAATTAGCTTCCTTTGCTGGGTGGCCGGACGTAGCCTTAGGTTAGCCATCCGGGAGAGGCTCAGGTAGAGCAGCTTATCCTCCACATTGACAGGAATCAGCTGAGATGGCTCTGACATCTGTTCCAGATGCCCATTTGACGCCTTCTAAAAGGTGAGGAGGTACTGGAACACTTCAAGGCAATGTCTCTGAAGACCAGCGGAGGGACTATGTCTTCCCCCTATACTGCCTCAAGCTTCCCCTTGAGTAGCTGGTGTTAGTGTCTAGGGGAGGAAAGTCTCTTCTTAAACCACTGCCCCTCCACCCAGTCCCAGAAAGGCAGAGGATAACTAGTACTTTCATTTGGAAAGTCGAAGAAGCCAGATTTTTGGAATAGAGCGAGCTAGCGTTTTCCTGTTAACTGACTTTTCCCATAAAAAATGTGGATCTGTGAAGCTTCCTTGAATGTAACAAGGTCTTCTCAGTTGAAATTTTAGGTGGAGAGCCATATCTCAATAAGTTTTAAACTTAGGTCCAAGCTTATTGTATTTTTACATCTTGAATTGAACAGAGCTCTATGAAATGCTTAAACCTAGTGTTTATCAATTCTACACTGCTTTACTCTACAATACTCTTTGTCACTTTCTCCCTGATCTGTGGGATTTGTTACCTGATTTTCATGACATTTTCAAAGCACTTTATTCATGTACTTATATTTAGGGATAGTCTTAGAGTATTTTACACAGAGAGCCATGAGGTCTCTTTTACTTCCATTAGAGCAAACATAAGATGCTTAGTCTGAACAACTGCCTCATTGCAGTGCTATTGCAAAGCAAATGTCCATCCCAACGGGATGAGTGTGTCAGTCAAGTGAGAGCTGGAGCTGTGGGCATTTTTTCAGGCTAAAGTCATGTCATCTGAGACATTTAATTGGGTCTGAGCCGCCACAGGGGGACAGCGAACAGCATTCCTGCTCTGCCTGCCTGCCTGCAAATCGAGTTTACTCCACTCCGTGTGGCTGCAGTCTGGGGATAACACATGCATGCTCCTGCAAACTTAGGCTGTGGGTGACATTAACAGCTGACATGAGCAAGGTGAACATCTTGAGTTAAAGTTTTATATGGAATAATAAAGCGTTTCAGTAAGAGGAAAGAACTACTGACAAGACAAGAGTTGTGCCATTTTTGCTGATCTGGATTTGCACATGAGTGGTAACGGCTGACATAAGGAGGGAAATCAAGTGAAGATCCAGTCCTTGCCCACTGAGGACTAACTCTGCAAATTTATTGCAGGCAACAGAATTTTCTGGCTCTGTTTGGATCTGTTTCAGGTAAATATGACTTTTTTGAACTTATTGCTTCTTCTAATCATCAAGCAAGTGATATTACATATGCCCATTACAGTTTGTATATTTAAAATTATGGATTTGCGAGCAAAAACACGCATTTTATAGTTTTACAATTTCGGTATAGTTTTTATCTTAATTAGAATTTACAGAGAAAGCTTTTTTATATAAAAGGTTTTTGGGGAAGAGTGGAGTGAAGAGAGTGGGGTTAAAGGAGACAAATGCCCAGATATAAAAAGCCTGTACCTCCACTGAAAGGGTCGTGCAGCACTCATCACCAGTCTCTCAAAGCTCTGTAATTATTTAATCCCTCTGCAACTCCAAATGCATGATGAAACTGGTGGTTGTCTGAGCTGTCTGGTGTATTTATAAGAACCCCAGAGCAGTTTTATCACATGCTTTATCAAACATTCTGCACTGACTTTAATTGCAATTCGACACAACACCTGCTGACTTCAGTATTTTTTTTTTTATCTTGCTGGTTAAAATCGTGATATTGTATGCAGTGTATATATAGTTTCAGTTTGAATTGTGAATTGCATTTGAAACAATATATACACAAAAAAATTCAAAAGCATTTTTCTCAGAATTCTACATAACATGATATCAGGACACACAATAGCAAAAGATCCAAAACGTATACAAGCTAAAATGTAAATCAACATAAGAAAAAGTTAACCCACACATAAAGAAAAAAATACAGCAACAAATGATAACTAATAATTTTTTAAGTGTGTTTGTTTTATTTTGCTTGCATTAGAAAAAAACAC
The DNA here is from genome assembly GCA_034780135.1 of Jordanella pulchra. Classification (NCBI taxonomy): domain Eukaryota; kingdom Metazoa; phylum Chordata; class Actinopteri; order Cyprinodontiformes; family Cyprinodontidae; genus Jordanella; species Jordanella pulchra. The sequence continues at coordinate 33,563 of JAUZNJ010047281.1, forward strand.
AACAAGCAGAATTGAAATACTGATCCAGAAAAAAATTCTTATCATGCTACCAGCCTGCATAGAAAAAAAAGCCAAAAAAGACTTTCAGCACAGGAGGGCTGAACAATATTTTACAGCAATATTTTTTTCCTAACTTGTCTTTTTATGCTGAAAACCTTTATCGATTATGTTAAATGCTAAAATTGTTTCAAATAATTAGAACATTTTATAAGATATTACAATAAAGATAGAAGGTAATCTTTGTTTTAATTTTGTTTCTATCCTTAAACAAGTGCAACAACTTAACAGTTACAGCTTTCTTACTCATGTATAGTTCACTTTATAAACAATAACGACTGAATGTCCTGTGCTATTTATCATTCAGCTCAAATCCAGGAATGAGTAGTCAACAACAGAATTCTGATCTGTGCATCTCTAAAACTTGCTCCTTTCATGATATATTTTGGATTATCTAACAGCTCTCTTTTCTCCCTCTGACCCCACTAAGGAATAAATGATCACCTCAACCAGAAGGGTATCTCCTGATAAATCTGAAGTTAGAATAGCCTTCAGCCTTGATGACACATCAGGTAAACACACATGCGCATACAGTACATACTGTCCACACAACAGCCAAATACTTTAACACAAATCCTTGCCTAAACCTGTTCTCCAGGATCTCAGAATGATTAGAAGCAACTTATTTTGAGGTATTGAGCTGCACCGATTACTCAGCTGATCATTTAACACCAGATCATGCCTGCTTTTGGTTTGCTTCCACTATGCATGGAACATGTGTATGACATTCTTCCAACCAAAACAGACCGAGCAGATTGTGGCTTGAGTAACTCCCCCCTCAAACCCACGGCTTTAACTGTGGGTCATTCTTCCACACTGTAGCTCAGACAGGTGTTCATACTATTTAGGACTGACAAAAGCATGTTATAAACAAACACATACTTATGTGCAACACTACACTGGCGAAATGCAAATATATAACGACTCAGCTATTGTTTTATAGTTTAAAAAAAAGAAGGTTGGAAAATGATTTATGTCAACAGAGTGAAAAGGACTCCTTGGGAGCTGTCAAAGCATTTTAAGAAAAACCTATACAAAAGTCTGGTTGGCTCTGATTTATACCTGTTTTGTGGTTGATGTGTTTAATTTAAAAAAGGCTAAATTAGTGGGAGAAGTGTGTATAGTTTGTAAATAAATACATTTAAAAAGTTTTTTTTTTTGATAAGCCTTTTCTAACCAATTAATATCTGCAATGCCCTGCAATGTTTATTTTGCTATTCTTTCTAGTAACTCACTGTCGGTGCTAAAGAGAAACAACCCCACAGCATCATGCTAGAACCACCATGTCGGCACGTGCAGATGATGCGTTTAGGGTGACTTCCTGAATTATTTTCTGTCCTCGACTGTTTAGTTTTGCACGTGGACTAAAAGAATTACGTTTTCAGCTTGATCTGAAACAGGGACCTTCTTGTTAATGTATCGTGTCCCCATTATAACTAACCTAACATGATCTCTTATGCCTGTTCTCGACAACAGCTTTTGTCTCCTCATTGTTCCAGAAAAAAGAAAAGATCCGTGAAGTATGTGATAATAAAACTTCAGTGAACTGATTTTCTCACCGAGCTCAAAACTCATCAACTCCTCCACACGCCCCCTGGCTGCTTTCCTTGATAATGCTCTCTTTGTCTGAGCATTTAGATAGTTGTCCCCTCTTGGCGGGTTAGCTGTAATGTTGTGATGTCGTAATTGTTGCAAGATAAATTGAAAAGTACTCTAAAAACAACTAAAAACATCTCCATATTTTTATCCAGTAATGCAGTTTTTTTCAACAGTGTTCTTTTTTTTTTTAACAACCCTCCACAGAAGATCGGTACTTGTACAGAAATTACAATAAACATGAAAACAGTCCACTAATCAAGATACCTCTGAAGGAAATTGTCAGAACTTGGTTTTATCTAGGGATAACAAAGTGACAGATGTTTTTTTAAATTGCTATTTGTTCCCTTTTTCTGCCTCTTCAAAATTATGCTCTCCTTTAAAATTGTTCAAAGAAAACTTGCTGTGGATGTAAAATATGCGTAAAAACACTGAATAACTCCTTGACTACCAAACGCACACATATATTAAACTTAAAGTGCATACCTCTCAGGTTAGGTATTGCCTGTCAGGATGTTTTACTGCAGTAGGGTCAGGCACTGGGACAGCAGCTGCAGCCTTGCAATGCCAGAGTCAAGTTTCTCTTATAATACTAACAGTATCTTGGTGCCTGATTCACCGTTCAGCTTTTAGAACACTGGCCTATATTTATAAGTAGTTAACACTTCCAGCTCAACTCCACCCATCCTTAATCCTTCTCTGCCCGGTCTTCCGTTCTCTGAGGCAGCAATGTGAAGGGCTATACCAGGAACAGCAACCTTAAATTTGTGTCTGAGGGGTCATTTATTGAGCTCAACACTGAACAGGCCTCTCTCAAGGCAATTGTAGGTACAATATCAGAGCCACATAAGCACAATCTTACCCGTGAATCAAAACTGGAAATTTTGGATCCTCCAAGATCATGTTATTGTCTCTTTGAGCTCATGTTTCACAGTGGGAGAGAGATGAGCTTGGCTTCATCTGAGGATCATCGTTTAGACCCTCCATGACTTCATGCCTGACATAGTTCTAACACAACGCTGTGTCAATCCAAAGCATGAGAACCATATTTATTCCACTTCATAATTGGCTGAAGGCTTGCCCACTAATACTCCTGCTTTTAGAGGGTTGCATCATTCAAGGATTCTCCGCATGTTCCACAACTCTTGGAAAGGGGATACATCACTACAGAAGCAGAGGAGGGTGCAGACAACCTGTCTGATTCTGTCTGGCTTCTCTCTGTTTGACTTTACATCTGGCCTGGATGATTGTCCAGCCCATTGCAGAGAAGTACAACGATTGTTCGCTTGTATCCTTAACCTGCATGTCTTTCAGCCTGGCAGCTCATTACCGCTGCTTATTCGGAGGGCAGGGTTCATTTAGAAGTGCAGCATTGTTACTATGTTGTTGTGCAACACAAAAGGCCCTACAGTGTTTTTTTTCCAATAACAACACTGAGACTAAGTTCAATAATTTAACAGTGCATGCAGCAAATAGTTTTTATGAAATACAGTTTGCTCTGTATTATGTTAATTTATGTAACATGGGTTGTCTCTATACTTGAGGTTTGAGTAAGATGTCAGTTTTAAGTTATGAAAACTAAAATATTGTACGATGTTTAACCTTGATTTTTACCCTATTTTAAAATTTTTAACTTTTGTCCTTGGATAATTAGTATTTTATTTGGGATATTCCTCAGTCATGTATCTTATGCAGCCCAGTTAAATTCCTAATCAATTTTCAACAAAAGGTAATGACTGTTGAAAAATAAAGTGCAAAAAAGGTTCACCCATAAATATACTAGAAGAAAGCTTAAGGAGAAAGGTATATATATAAAGTTCAGACAAGAACAGAGGAAAAACTTTGAAGACCAAAATTTTCAGATTTTTGTACAGAGATTTTGGACAGAGAAGTATCACTGAACAGAGGGGGAGGGTCAGTTTTTTTCAGCTTCCAAAGCAGTCATGGACCTCATTCCAAAGAAATTGCATAAGCACGCTTTTCACGATTCAAGAGATTTATCATATGTCCCCGACACAAAAAAGACTCCAACAATCCAGAAGAGCGAGGGTGGATATCTGAGTTGCATCTGACTTGGAATGTGCTTTGGGGGAATCGACCTCCACGCTGCTTAAATTCATCAGCACTCCAACTACACTACTATCGCTCTGGTGCGGTCAAAGTCTGCTGGATACTTGCGAAAAAGGAAAAAAAAATCTCAATGAAATCCTTGTTGTCCAATTTAAGTCTGTTTTATGGTCACCATGATAGTTGAGAATTTACACAGGCATAAAGAAAGGTAAAGAATTATGTACAGTACTGTTTTTACATATGAGCTTGCAATGCCAATCCATTAATCCATCTTGTTTCAGTTATCATCATAGTGGGGCTGGTGCCTATCTCCAACAGTCAATGGGCAAAAGATGAAGAGAACCCCCGCATTAATGCAAACACCCTGCAGAAAAGCCCTTGGCTGGGAATCAAATCCACGAGCTTCTTGCTGCATGGCAACAATGCTACAAACTGTGCCACCATGCAGCCTTGTAAATCCGGTTCTCCTTTTTTAAAGAATTAATAATAAAAGTTAAAAAGATTTTAAAAAACAGATTGCATGTAGGACTACATCTGCAAACCAAGTAACAGACTTTTACAATGTGTTGTATTGATGAGTATGAGACTTTAAGCCAGTGGGTTTGATTATAAATTAGGTATGTAAAACAATTTTATTTTGTTTTTGTTCTTGTTATTTTTATTCAACAATATGGATAATTTGATTATACTTTTTAGCAATACTGTTGTAGCGAATAAGTTGAATTAAAGTTTAACTCCAAGTGTTTTCTCAAAACCTCGACTATATTTACTTTCCTTATTTGTTTACACTTGGAAATACAATATTGTTTTAAGTAATGCTAGATTATAAATCCAGAAATCTTTGGAAATTAATGCATTGCTAGTCAGTAGAAATGAATAATCTTTGATACCCTATCTGGTTTTGGTACAAATCTTTGTCCTTAAAACAGTTTATTTTATCTGATTCTGGGGTTCTTATCTGTCCTATCAACACTTTAACTATATGTGTAATATTTTCACATAATAATTAGATTTGTATAATTATCTGCAGCTGTATGGTTTCTAACAGAAGTATATAATTTGGTTCTTTAGATATCAAAGATGTGGAGGAACTTTCACAGGCCTTCCCAGACCTTGAGCAACGTTTACAGGTATGTGGCTTCTGTGCTGTTCACCAAAAAAGAAAAGGTATTTTAAAATTGCTTGAATTTTATCTGATTATTTTGTCTTTGTAAAACTTCACTTTTTTTTTTTAAACTCTTTTCAAACGACATCTCCTAAATGCATTTTTTTGAATTAATGAAAAGACAGTAATATTTGTGTAAAATATTAATTTTATAGTAATTTCAGTGGTCGATCCTATAATTAAAATTTTAGTTTGAAGGGTTAAGTTCAATGTGAACTTTTTCGTTCAGACAATGGTCAAATCCAAAGCCATGTACTGTTGTGACTTTTTTGCCACTGACTCTATGGGTAAAAACTCATGCTGACTTCAATAAGCACCCCCAGGTTTTGATGCTGTGGGATCAGCTCAACAGTTTGATTATAGATTTTCACTCAGGATATTATTGTATGCCTTTTTCTGAAATTGGGCTCATTTTTTTTTCACACTGATACTAAAAAGTTACTCACTACCAGACTACGTATGAACTGTTGGATGACATAATGACAAAGTCATCTACAAATTTGATATTGTGGTATCCAATGTGATGATTCTGTAAACTTATTTTGGATATTTTATGAGATTATTTTTTTATTTAAATGTTTTACTTTCATTTTTGTCTTTGCTTTTTTATTTATTTATTTATTTTGTTTGCTTGTTTCATGCCTAGCAGTTTCAGATATGTTGGGTTCATATTGTGAAACTGCTTCTGTTTGTGTTCAGCTTGAACGAGAGGGTTGATATTCTGTAGTTATACTGATCAATGAAAAACTAAATTTTTGCTTTGTGATCTATAAAACAGTCAATCTCTTTCATATTTCTTCATCTTTCTCTCTGTTGTGCAGCCTGTGCCACCTTGCATGTCCCTTAGAGAGAGTGTTCAGGTGTACAAAGAGCACTGCAGGATGGCCAGAGAGTTCCACCACGTGAAACATGAGATCTCTGTCCTTGAGGAACGCAAGTAAGGCTTTGTAGAAAAAACATGTTTTAAAAATATGCCCACATTATTTCAGTGTCGTATTTATTTTCAATATTCTGGGTACTACTCTTTATCTCTGAGCAAGACCCATTTTCCTTGATTGCTCCCCGGGTGCTCCGAGCTGTCCACTGCTTCCTAAGGGATGGGTTAAGGGCAGAAGTCAAATTTTACTGTGATGTACATTTGAAGTGACCAATAAAGTTAAAAGAAGATTCAATTCAATTCATTTTTAATTACAGGTGCTGGCCATAAAATTAGAATACCATGAAAAACTTGATTTATTTCAGTAATTGCATTCAAAAGATGTAACTTGTACATTATATTTATTCATTGCACACAGACTGATGCATTCAAATGTTTATTTCATTTAATTTTGATGATTTGAAGCGGCAACAAATGAAAATCCAAAATTCCAACAGAACCAGGCTCAGTGTGAGCGGCTATCTGCCGAGGCTGACTGGGGTTCAAAGAGACAGAAGCAGACACACAGAAAAAAGCAGAAATACAAAAGGCATTTATCAGCTCCACATGCAGCTCCATCCAGGAAAGACACAGCCAGGCAGACAAGCTCCAAGCCAACTCCCATGTTAGGGGATGAAAGAGAACACATCCAGTTAGTCCCAGTAAGAGAAACAGGACTACACTGAAACACAGGCCGAGCTCCAACATCTATAAACCAAGGTGTTGATTTCCATCCAGAGCGTAGTCCCAGCGGAACAGGAACAGACCAGACGAAGCTACTATGATAAGAAAAAGCACAAAGTTATGAGTAGAACTTGACAAATAATGCAGAGTGGGAGAACAGAGATGGAACAAAGCAGAACGAGGAGAAGTGGTGCCTACGTAATCCAGCAGCCCAAACATATAGCAGCACAAATACAGAAAATAGCTCAGGATAATCTAACCATTCTGGGTTAGGCCTGAAACAGGATAGAACCACAAAGGACCAAAGTAGGGCTAAGGAGAAACGTCCTCTCTGGACTGAAAATCTCTCTGATTGAGTTTCTATGTCCATCATCTTTGCGAAACCCAGCACCTTGGGTTTAAAAGTTATTAAGGGGTCCTTAACGGGAAGGTCGTCTGTCTGTTAAATAGTTTCACGACTGGGAAACACTGGGACCTACACCAATTCACCATTCCTAAATAAAGAACACCATAAAGACTGACCATAGATAAGATAAGACATGATGAGTCATGTTGCTACACTCAAAAAAGCATTATCTAAAATACAGAGAACAAATGAGATAAGTTTGAAAGAAAAAAGTTCTTTTTAAACGATGTATCTTTAAATACTTTAACAAAAAATATCTATTTTAGACTTAAGAGTTTTGAAATGAATTGCATTTTGCAATACTGAGTGATACAAGGATGACAACAGGAGTGACATCAAAACAATGACAAGCTCATTTCCTGCAGGCTTTCCTGCCCTTAGTCTGTATGTAAGCAAAGAAGAACACTGGTAAATGTTCATCTTTCATCTTACATTTCACCAAAATAAAGTACATCAGAGAAGAAGGACAATAAATTGTGTTTTGATAAGATCTTCTCAAGTAAATATTTGTCCATGTAGGAGTTTGTACATGAAGTCAATAATGACGTAATACCTCCATTATGAAATACAATAGTTCCTACAAAAGCAATCGTTGGAGTTTTCTTTAGCGTTAGAAAATGTTACGATGGTAAACAAATGTAATGTAATCATTTTAAAAGTTCCATGTGTCTGAATGTGCTTTGGAAAAATTCCTTCTTCCTCTTTTCGGCCGCTCTCTGTGACAAAAATAAACCTTCATTCAAATACCCACCCCCACCCCCCCACCCCCCATGAAAGCACACATGATGTTAGACTTACTTCCATATTCAGAAAAACAAATAATACAGCATGGAAATTGTGCTCTTTAAGTAACACTGTTTTGTTAGAAGTTTTGAGTCTAAAAAAAGCTACACGAAATTTCTCAATTTAAGGAAGATCTCCTCAGAAACCAAATTTACAAACATTGAATAAATACGTAGTTGCCAGTGATATGTTTTTTTTTTTTTTTTTTGGGGGGGGGGGGGGTTAAATTTGGTATTTTTAGATTATAATATTACATGAGACCAATAACAAAACATGAAATGTGGATTAATGAAAGGCATTTTAATACCTGCTTGAATGATATTTTCAAAAGGTATTTTTAATCTGCCAAAAGATTCTCATCAGAATATATATTGCAACTTTTGACTTAATACTTTATTCCGATAATCATACTCTCGGTAATTTTAATAGTTATTGAAAGCCTGTCCTTTATTTATTTCTCATTTATGTCACCTATTTTTACGTTTATTATCAAATGGGCAAACATTTCTGACGCTTATTGTGTTCTTAGGCAGGTACATTGTGAATGTGCCTCATGGTTGAATCTCGGAAGCTGCAGAGTTAAAGGAAGGAAATGATGTCACAGTGTTGCTTTCCTATGCATCTGCTACTTTAGCATTCAGAATTTGATTACCAACACCAGAAAACATCAAAAATAGCAACATTAGAAACCTGTGTTTAGTTGCAAACAGAAAGATGACAGAGCTATATGCAGATAGTGTCTTACTTTATCTAAATGTTTTTCTAAATGTGATTATTCACTGATTTAAAGGTAAGCTGTAAGAGTTTCAGTCAGTATGAAATCCAGTGCGACTGCAGTTAGAGAATTTAGGTGTCATGTTTTATAAGGACAGTAAAGTGACCTGAAGATTGTTAGATTTACAAGGAACTTGTCTGCTGTAGTGTTGGCATTATTCTATGCAGCAGACAAAAAGGGAACCTATAAATTTATCAATCTGTCCATGTTTCATTTCTCACATAATGCCACTTATGACCAAAAAAGCCCATGCAGAAGTGATGAAAATAAAAATTATAAAATGAAATATGTAAACGTAGTTAGCTTAGGCTTATGATCTGGAGGGCTCTCTGAACCTTTCTGTCTGTGAGGTTTTCCAGACAGATCCATTTTTCATTTAATATGACTGAAATAAAAATGGGCGTCGCTGGGCGTTGGAATGTCGAGGTTTCCTATCCAACTTGATTCTAAAAGCAGGGAAGATCATGGATGGAAAGATCTAACAAGTGCAAAAAGCTGGTATGACAGAAAAGTAATTGGGCATAATTTTTGTCATTAATAATTCTACTAGCAGTGGTTTGGAGGAAGTGATAATAGGGTAGGGAACACAAACCAATAAAAGTGTTATTTCTGGAAATTAAAAATTTCAGATATGTTTTTAAGATGTAAAAAAGAGACACAAACAAGTAAGTTAGAATATAAATTGTAAATCCTTAAAGATCAAGATTTGTTCTACTGACAAAAACATATCTGCAAAATATTTAATCTCCTTATCCAACAGAGATTAGTTCTGTGTAATTCAAACAAACTGTATTCTAAGACAATAGTCAATTTTTCATTACAAATCAAATGATCCTTTGGAATAGACCGAGGAAAAACTAAATTTAACCTTTATCTTTCAAATCTTTTCAGGCGTAAGCTGCTTGCAGAGCTAGTGGAGGATGAGAAAGTTGCAGAAGAGATTGCCCGTCTTGAGGAGGAGTTTCAGCGTTTAACAGAGGAGAACCGCACCTTGGTGACCCTCCACACTGAGCGCAGGCAGCAGCTAGAGAGGCTTTGCCTTGCCAATCGAACAAGGCAAGACTCCTCGTGACCTCTGACCTTCAAGAGCCGGAGTCCTCCAGACTTTCAGCTGACACTAGACAGTCGACCGGACTGTTTTCATGTGCAGTCTTTGAAATGTAGAATAACACAGACAGGACCTGTCTCTGTGGATGTGAATCGCAGGTGTGCGTTTGTCATCGCTGAAAAGTTGATTCTAGTCAGCAATGACAGAAATTTATGATGCCATTTTAATGTAAGTTTGCTGAACCATGCAGGTCATTACTGTGACACCTAACAGTGAACAGAACATTACATAAGTGTTAACATCATGCTACCTTTTTCTCATTTACAACCACAAAGGTCAAATAGCCCTAAATGAAATGTGGTGTATCCAGCTGGCTTGAGCTTTCACCTAATTACTAAACGGATGTGAATCTGTGTAATGTATATTTTCTCTCAGCCACTGGTAGTCAATATGTTATGTAATAATATTTCCCTGCATTTAAAGTTGTAAGTTTGTGGGTTAAAGCTCAACCATTTTTGCACATGTAGAGTAATTTGTTCCATACAAAAAAGATCTCATTCATTGGATTGGATGAGGAGCATCTGTGGACATCAGTTTTTAAATCTCTCACAGATATTTTTTATGTGTACTTTGACTTGCCTATTGTTAAACATGCATGCTTTTATCCAAACAATTAAGAGAGAGGAAACATTGTCCTAGTTTTTCGGAGCCTGTTACATGTATTTTTTTGTTGCTTCTTTTTGTATTCTGCAGATTTTAGCTTAATTCATATCCCGACTAATCCTAGTCGGCGTCTATCTGTTTAAGATAATATACCCAAACATTTTGACACCACTCTGTTTCACAGTGGAAATGGTGTGTTGAGGGTGATAACTCTCAGAGTTTCAGCCATATATTGTTTTATATGTAGACGAAGGAGTTCTATTTTTGTCTCATCTGAGAAGAGAAACTTCTTACACACGTTTGTTGTTTCCTTGCAACTTGAGACAAACTTCAAATGAAACATCTATGAACAAAAGAACCCGGCTTTGCTTTGAGCTTTTCCTCAGCTTCATTACTGATCTGTCTGGTCTGTTCCTTTTTCTTCGTGATGAAGGTACACATAGAGAAACTATATTTACTAATAAGGAGACTTTGAAGGTCATTTTAGTTTTTGTGGTATCAGAGTAAACAGGAAGCATAGCAGCTCACACTTTCCAGTTTTAATTTACTTTCAAAATAGTCTAAAGCGATACATCCTTTTCCTTCCTCTTCATCAGTATGAGCTATTTAGAGTTTATTGTGTAAAAATCCTAGTAAAAAAAGTTTGTTTTTTGCAAAATGACAAAAAAATCTTTAAAGTTAAGCACTCATTTAAAAAGTACATAATGTACCTTCATGAAGTGTAGTTTGAGTGACTAAGACCTGATGTTTTTCATCAGTCTCAGGTTTTGTATAAACATAAATACTGGAGGGAGCTAAAAAGCTGGGATATGTTGTTGATTCACAGAGTGCTTAAAACCTTGTCAAGTATCTACGATAATTAGAAACTCTTCGTAAGGAAAGAGCACAAATTAATAATCGTCAATTTTCTTGTATCTGCTCTCTAATTTTATTCAGTGGAGCCAGTGGTGTGGTGTTATCCTGTGGAGAAGTATACAACATGAACTGTTGCTTATCACTCTCCTCTGACAATCAATAAAGCCTCTTATTCTAACAAAGTATTACTTCCTTAGTTTCATTTCTCCAAGCCAGCACTGTTGTGTTGGCTCCTTATATTCAGCCTTACAAAGAAAAAGGAAGAAGATGCTTCTTTTTTATCTTATGACAGATGAGTTTATTCTGGAATTATGCAACACCTGATTGGCTAGCTTGACAACGGCTGGCTTCCTTCTTCTTTCAAATCATGTGAAACTAACAACTTTATTTATTAATACGGATCAGAACATGTGCTATGCAGCTACTTTAGGAGTCGACTTTCTTTCACAAAACTTAAAAGTTCAGAGAACATCACATACTGTATATAGCTTTTCTACATGTGCATCACCCTTTTATAAATAGTTCTTGAACAAAAGGCTGTAAGCAAAAAAAGAAAACTAAATAAATAACAATAATAACAAACACGACACGTTGCCCAAAGGAGCAACTGCAGTAGAGACAATAATGCTTTTCTCATGTAT
>JAUZNJ010047281.1:45321-56935 GCA_034780135.1 Jordanella pulchra
AATAACAATAATAACAAACACGACACGTTGCCCAAAGGAGCAACTGCAGTAGAGACAATAATGCTTTTCTCATGTATCTTTAGTTCAGGAAAACCTTTGCAAAGCCTTGAGAATATGTTTGACTCATTACAAATTTAATTTATTTAGCTTTATTATAAAGCATGAAGTATTTTAAACATTGAAGAAAAGTTAATATAAGACAAAGCTTATCCAGAGCAATGGATTCACCCCCCATGTTAAATTATGAATGAAATACTACTTCTTAACAACATTTTTGAAAGGCAGTATTTCATGTCACTAACCACACCCATGGCTAACTATTAAAATGAAACCAGTTGGATGACATGCAGCAGGAAGCAACATATAAAGGCTTTATTTACAGAGTTTTTCTTAGAAATCAGTGTAATCTATCAGTGGGGAAAACCATTTCTCAACTCAAGTGAATGACAGTACAGAGTATTTTCTACAAAGATATACAACACATAACAGTGCCATACCTTGGCACTTTCAGAAGGGGCTATCAAAATGAATCCCAAAATACATCAATGACTGATTCAGGAGGTTTATCAGATAACACAGACCTACATTAAAGCTTTGAATGTTTCTCTTGCCTTATGTAAGGTTATTGTTAATGACGTACGACTAAGAAAGAGACAAGGAAAATATTGCTGCATGAAAGAGTTCCAATTTTAAACAAATTGATATTGATGATCCCGAATATGGAGCAAAATTACATGAACTGGTAAAAGAAAAGTGGAAGATTTTTGAACAGTCTGCAACCTGTTAAATCTGGGAAAACTTACATGGCATAAAAAATATCATACCAATCAAACACCAATAAAATTCAGATTTTGGATAGAACTAGACAACTTTAGGATTATTCAAAAAACCCTCCAATGTGGTAGAAATAAACTTTGCAAAGTGCTTTTGTATATCTCTGTATCACCTGGTTCAAGTCAGTGTCTGTTCTGTTTTTTGAGGGTATATCCTCAAAATGATCTCCTTGGTAAAAGTTAATCATCTTTAAACACAAAGTTGATTCCCTGCCTTCACCTAAGAATCTTTTGTTGTGCTCAGGGTGGATTTCCAAAGTAAAGTCTGTTAGTTCACCAGACAGTCCCTGTGAGGTAAAATGTGCTTGCTCATCCTTTATCAGAAGGAGTGCATGAGTCAGCTCTGCTTTGTTACACCCATGGTGGTTGCAACACACTTACAAACACACACACACTCACACACACTCCCTGTATTTCTCCCTCCCTCTCACATACGCACTCACAGGCCATATGACTTAGTCAAGTTCAGTTTTTAGTTTGTAGCTGAGCTGTGATAAGGCATTCTGGGAAACAGCCTGGTTGGACGGCATTCCATTTACCAAAATCCATGTCTGTGAAGCTGCTGGAACTTTCTTTAAAACCTTAGAAAGTCGAACAAAGCTAGCCTTCTAAGGTAGGAACATTTTTTAGTTTACTCTCCCGTCAACTGATAGGTTATCTATATGTAAAATATTTTTCAGTTATGTGGAAGTGGCTTACCTGTGTGTTCTTTTGTGTTTTGTGTACGCACAGATGTCTGTGATGGCTGAGTCTACCCCATGGTCGTCTGTGTTTACATTTGAGTCTACAGTGCATTCCTCCCAGGTGCTGCACCGTCTGAACGAGCAGCGTTGCCGGGACATGTTGTGTGATGTGACGGTGCTGGTGGAGGGTCAGAGTTTTAGAGCCCACCGCTCTGTGCTCGCTTCCTGTAGCGAGTACTTCTTGCAAAAGATCTCTTCCCTCTCGCAACATGGAGCAGTGATTACTTTACCAGAAGAGGTGAGAAGCCAACTCTGGAATTTATATTTCCAAAAACAAAGTTATACATAAAATTCTGTACGAAACCACAAATCTTTTTAAAATAAAAGTGAGAACCATAACTAAAGCCTTCATTTCCTTGAGTGCCAATGCTCAGGATTTTTTTCATGCTGATGAGTCATGTAGAGTCAGCTTGTCAAACACAACAGCACTTAATGTAGTAGTGCTACTTTTCTGTAAACAATCAGTAATTGCGTTCAAGTGTATTTTGAAAATTTATCTTATGGATTATAAAGAAAAAAAACACTGTTGTTGGATGTATTAATGCAATTCATACTTTTTTGTTAATTGGAAACATGAACAATTTGAGTTTATTATTATAATCACAGATTAAACAGTTATTTTTGGAAAAAAAACAAATTAACACATATAAAAACTGATGTGATCGTCTATTGTACTGATATCAAATTAGTTTCTCAATCAATCACACAGAGGATGATGGGATAAAATGTTTTCAGGACATATAATTTATGGTCAAATGTGAGATAAAATGTGTTTATAAACTGCATCTCCTTTAATTTGTATGCTTTGCTCCTTCCTACTTAAGTAGAAGAATAACTCTGAAAAGAGGTTCTTTTGAAAGTATACAGTTAATGTCCCTACAGATGATAATCTCTTGTTGTCCTTATTTACTGTGACTCTTTATTACCATTTTTTTGGGCCTGGGGGCTAAAGGTAATTAATAGACAAAGAAGGGCTGAGGCCAGAGCAGACTACTGTCTGCTGATTATTACTCTCAGATAAAATGGAGCAACATTCGTGTGGAGAACTAGGATTTCCTCAGAAATATGTTGTTCCTTCAAATTAAAATGAGAGTTGATCATTATGTAAATAACAGAAGTTTATCCTTGTTTTACTCAGTAAAGGGTAACATCAGCAAACTTGTATGTTCTAGCTTAGGAGAGCTTCACGAAACCCACTTACCCTCTTTGTTTGAAACTATACTTTCTGTAGGCATCTACCAGTCTGATATCAGCCTGGGTAAAGTTTGCCTCATTGTTCACTTTCTTACAAATATTCCCCAGTTCAAGTCATCTAAACAACATCATGGTCTGGACTTCTCTTTTTTTGATTGGCTTATGATCTTTTGTGGAATTAATGTCCAGTTCTTCTGCAGCTTTATTTTATTCAAATATTTACAATCTTTTTTCTTAAGCACCCTTGATAATAGTTGAAAATTCTTGTTGGATTCTATGAGAATGAGCTGTTCAGGTCCTGCCGCGACAAACTGCCTGCAAACTAAGACACTTTCTTCTCTGCCGTGTTTGTTTATCTGGAATGCTGTATTTACTTTATGTAAAACCTACAATGTTCTCGTATCTAGATATCTCAGATATTTATTTTTAAGGAACCTTTTTAAATATCTATTCAGAAAATCCATCTAACCCACTCCTTCTTCTAATGGCTTCATACAGCCCTTCAACACACAAAACTCAATGTCCAAGGTTTATACACAACAAAACCAAAACGAAATGTTTACAATAGAATCATGTGAACTTGATGCCATGGAGCTATGTGTGACATTAGCTTTTTTAAGTGGAAGGAAACATCCACGAGTCTTATGTTATTCCTCACCAGACATTATGTTTTGATTACAGTTTATACAAACAGTATTTCCTTCAACTTGTATGTTATATTTTTATACCTTGATTTTACAATTAATGCTAAAATCTGTTAGAAATATCAATTAATCAAACATAAGGTCCTGCATTGCTATTGATTTCATGCTGAAACTTTAGGGAGAACAAAACATATAAAGTGTGTCCAGTCAACTAAACAACAAATATAATAGTTCAGTAACATCAAAATAGCATTTGGTTAAAACTCTATATGTTACCTCTTTGCTTTCATATCAGAAAGTTACTTTGACAGAAATGCTTTACATGTTTCACTCATCATCAAGTGCTAGAGACAGGTAGATTATTTCCACTGATTATTACAACTTAAATAACACAGGATTCTTTGTCATATAACTGCCCAATGCAGATATGAAGAAAGTTTATATATTTATAAAAGAGAATTAATATGTAAATCACTGTTTTTAAGTCTAAAGTTGCTTGGAAACTGCAGAAGTCATCCCTGTTTTTCATCCCATTTGAGGTGTTTTTTACCTTTAGACTTGAACTTTTTTTAATGAAGAGGTTAGGTAATTTAACTACTGAGTGACACATATTAACTCGTGATATGCTTTGAACCGGGCCTTACAGCAAAAATCCTGAGCTAATATTAATATGTAATGATTTACTACTTTAACGTAGAGACAGTTTAAGGTAGGCTACAACAAATTTTGTGATGTAGCTGAATACAAATGACTAATAAAGTCTAAAATGGAAAGTAATGCAAGCTAAAACAAAAATATATTACCCTGATTTCCACTGCAATCTCTCATAACTACTGTATCCTAAAAATAGTACTTGTTTGATTATTTATCCTCTTTAACAGGTGACAGTGGATGGCTTTGAACCATTATTGAAGTTTGCCTACACATCCAAACTCAACTTTGGAAAAGACGATGTTTTAGAAATACGAAACTCGGCCTCGATTCTTGGCTTCAAGGACCTAGATGAGGCATGTTTTGATTTCCTTCTGCCAAAGTTCTTCTCAAGACGCAACGGCTCTGCTCCCATTGTGAAAAAGACGTGTTGTCGGAAGGAATGCAAGAGACGGTTATCAAAGGAAAATTGTGGCACAGACTCTGATGATGTGTTGTTGGATGACAAAGAAGTAAAACCAGTTGCTGACTCACCACCCAATCAGGACATGACATGGGACTGTAAAAAATCAGCAAGCATAAAAACAGGAAGTCAAAATACCATGGATAGTTTCAGCTCTGTAGCAGAAGGGTTAAATGACCCAGTCATACAGGGTCCAAAGTATCGTAAGTTCCAGTTAGCTTGTGAGAAAGAACTGTTTGCCAATGAAAAATGTTCCTTGACTCCAGTGACAGCAGGGATAAGGGATGATTGTGTCCCCTCCTGCTTTCCGTGCCCCAACAAGACACACTGTGAAAGGGAAACTGTGGTTAATTTCACTGGAAATCCAACCTCAAGCCCTGCCATTGAAAGCAAAGTTGAAGCTAAGGGTTTGTGGGAAACTGAAAAACACAATGTGAAATCAGAGAACTGTGGGAGCAAACTTGTAGTTGATACTTCTAAAGAAACATTTGAACGAGAGGGAAAGCAGGGCTCCAAAGTTGAGAACATTTGGTCACAGGAAGAAGAGATGGAGCACACATCAGAAATCATCTCATCAGTGGTACCAACAGCCAAAACACATTCCCAAAAGCCAAGCACAGTCTTCTGTGAGAGATTATTAGCGCCCTTTTGCCCCCTGAGGTGCTTAGATGTGGACTCCACAATCTCTCAGTCAATGGGGCATGGAATGCATGTTGTCAGCATTACAGATAGTAAAACATCAAGAGACCATTGTGCAGTAAAGCCATGCTCCACTTATCAAAATGCAAAATTAGAAGATCGGGAAAAAAACATAGATGGTGCTAGTCAATTAACAAGAATAGATGTACCAACACCCAACATGAACAGAACAGCCATCCTTCGAGAAAACTGCAGAGAGAGAAGCACACTGATGACAGAAAGTAAAAATCACTATAGTGAGCAATCCGAGATAAGTAAAGACACCTACCAGCACAATATCCTGGACTGTAAAGCAGGATGTTCCACTGATGCATGTGGTGGATGGGGGCAAAGCTCATCTTTAGAGTGGTCGACTCTTCAGAACAACCTTGCTCCGACCAAAACTGGGTGCCCGTTTTATCTGGATTATGACCAAATGAACTCTGGAATATCTGACTATGAGGGGACACCTCCATCATGTGTGTCGTCAATTAACTCAGGGGAGGACGGAGATTCGGAGGCGGAAACAGAGGGAGACAGTGAGTTCTCCACAAATGAGAGAGCTCTAAAGGTAACAGTTTCACTGCATTTAACACTATTTTATGTTTTACAGCAGGGGTTTCCAACCCTGCTCCTCAATACCTACTGTCCTTTAGATTTTAGTTGCATCTCTCAACCAACATAGCTAATAAAAATAACTCATTACCACTTCAAAAAAGGTCAAGTTTGGCAAAGGCCTGGTAATGAGCTATTTACCTTGACTAAAAGATATTATGTATGTCACCACTGATAAAAAAAGCATCCTCTTAGCATTATGCTGCCACCAATATATTTTAGGATGGTGTATACAGGGCCCATTACAAGTGCATACAATCACTTAAAGCATTTATCTTACTGTAAATACTTCAGAAAACCAAACTACTGTTTCCCATTTTACGGTTGCACCTCACATTGAGCTCTTTTATAGAATAAATTGTCAATATAAAAACAAAAAGTTTAACTACAACACACACTTTTTTTAAAGAGAAGCACTAGGGTCTGCTTCCTGTATCCATGACATTGTGTTTCTTTTAGATAAGAGGGTCAGGTTCACTTTATCATTGACAAATAAGCATCTGCATTCATGTAAGGCAGATATGCAATAGTGCTGAGTTAATTATTCACCCAGTAGAGAAGATGCATGTGTGTGTGCTGGAGCTGGCGCTCTGGTTCAGAGTCCAACATGGCTAAAATTCACAGCTCAGCCTGTTCAGTTAGTATTTACCAGAAGTCATACCACACAAGTTTCATATGTCACTGTGAGGATTGGGTGAGAAGTACAGATAAGGGGTCGGCAGGAAAAACTAAGTTCCTTCCAGTGGTAAGGTTTTTAGTTTCCTTACCCCAGATAAATCTGCAAGATAAAGAACTAGATTTATACTGCTAAATGAATCTAGTGGGTATACATTTCTTGGTTCATCCTTACAGCAGATTTTCTGGGTTAATATTTACCAGCTTGGGAAAAATATAACTATGCAAACTCCATTTCCCATTCATCTTGTTGCATTTCCAGTGAATGTGTTAAATATAGCATTAAAAAACACGAATGTCTTTGAAGATGCTCCTTTAACTGTGTATATTTTTGTCTGCCTGGCAACCTTTGATTGCATAACCTTTACTTCTACAGGTGCAGTTGCCATTCTCTGTGGACTGGATTGTGAATCTGAACCGTAATGACTTTCAACATCTGCTGAAGCAACATGCTCTTACCCAAGAACAACTGGAGTTTGTCCATGATGTTAGAAGGCGCAGCAAAAACCGTCTTGCAGCTCAGCGCTGCCGTAAAAGAAAGCTGGATTGCATATATAATCTACAGTGTGAAATAAATAAGCTGGTAAGACCTTTTTTTTTTTGGAGGCAAATTCTCCATCAGAGGTTTGCAAACCAGGCTTTGCTTTCTGCATTTGTTTCTTACAGAAGACAGAAAGAGAGAAACTGATAATGGAAAAGAATCAGCTGACCCAGAGGAAAAAGGAAACATGTCACAGTGTAAGCACCTTATGCCAGAAGGTCTGCAGCGAAGCTAAGCTACAGCCAGAGCAACTTCAGGTGTTAGCCAGCTGTGCATCTTCAGACTGCCCTCTGTCCTCCTTGCTTCCTCAGATAGATGCACTTCTGTCACAACATGGATCTCCCCCTCATCCCCAAAATGCAGCATCTTAGGATTATACATCCATCTCAGCACAGATACAGACACAAGACAACTTTCACTCTAGATAGAAACTGCCAACATGCTAAAGCCAACTTACAGTGCACTGATTATGATAACCATTAAACTCTATCATTCGTATACAAGGACTTTATTATGCACCGTGATCAAAGTACAGAAATGTTTGGTGATTCTATTTCAAAAGGGCAACAAGACACACAAGATAGTGTGAACTGTAGATTCTTTACATTTTTTGTATTATCTTGTATCATACATTGTGAGTGAGTTATTATATTTACATTTTGGAGTCTGCAACATTTTTTTATGTTAGATTTTATCACACTGCGTAATACAAAAGTAGTTTTTCTTTTTATATCAGCAACACAGATTATTGCAATTCTGTCAGGGAGTAGCAAAAGGGCCTAGAAATGTTTTATTTTTGTATCTACAGGTCCATACATTAGAAACTATGTGCTCACCTGGTATGAATATTTCAAGAACTGTAGACATATGACCCTACACTGCAGCTTATGATGCTGAAGTTTATATAAAAATTCCTATTAAGCAACAAGCTAAATGGCTAATTCTCTTTTTATGAAATCTATGCGGCATTCTTTAATCCTAATTCAAAATCAATAACAAATGCTGTTTTGGATTAATATAACTTTTATTTCATTTAGCAAAAAAATGGGAATTTTACATGCCCCCTTAGCATTAACTTGAAGCTGAGATTTAAATAAGCACCAAAACTTAGTGTATATACAATCCAAATCTGGACATAGTTGATTTATATTTATAACAGATCATTTCAATTCGATCCAGTAAAATTAGGGGGTTTCTCATGGTACTGTTTGTAGTCACTGGCATTGCAAACGGATAATTAAACAAAGTTAAAGAGCTTAAAGCATCATAATGTGTACATGAAACCATCCTTTTACATCACATTTGTTCATACCTTTTCTCTAAAAAGAAAGTCTACATTTCAATCTTTTAAAGTGATGAATAATTATAAGAACTTTGATGTCTTCCTCTAATTTTCTGTCTAGTCTTTGTTTGCTTAAAAGAGAAACAAATAGAAAATAACTTTGGAATGAACTAAGAAAGGCCCCGCCGTTATTTAGACCAGATGCACAGTTTGGGAATACCTTTAGCCACTTTGAAAATATAAAAGAATCCTACAAAGACATTATACTTCCGATGGGTTTGGAAAATTCAGTTTAGGCAACTGGACATGAAGTTCTCTAGAAGATGTTTCGCCTCTCATTCAAGAGGCTTCTTTAATTCTAACTGATGCAGAAGAAAACAGAGATAAATATACTGTAGGTGTAACAGCAAATTAGGGAAAGGAAAAAAGGCGAACAAACAAAGGTGGCTATAATCCCTACAGCATGGCCCATAGAGAGCACCTTGGGGGTGTTGATGGTAATTAGGGGGGTTCTGATGGGTCCCTAACTCCTTCTTCGGAATGGTTTAGGTCAAATGCCTCTTTGGGCAGACTTGGGCAACTAGGTGACTCAGTTGGGGGCAGTTAAGAGGTGAATCTTCTGAATATTGTTTCTAAAAGTGCTTTGTAAGTAAGTGATAGGTTATGTCTGAGACCACCTCCTCTTTTAAGTGATGTTTTTTCCTAGATGGCTTCCTTAACCTGTCTTTCAAACCATCTGTCTTCCTTGGCCCGAATGCGGACATTCTTGTTCTCTAACGAGTGTCTTTTAGCCTTCAGGTGACAAATGATTTTTTTATGACAGGCTTCTCTGTAAAAAAAAAAAAAAGTGTCCAAATGATCTCTTTATCATTTGTTTTGTTACAAGTAGTAACAAAACTGGTTCACTGCCATCTTTGCGTATAAAAGATTAATGAGTTAAAGTAATAGCAGCTTTTGATATTCCCAGTATGGCTTTCTGCCCAGGGCTCCATGATTCCACCAGACCAGGAAGAAAAACATATGTTGCAAAGAACCTTTCTAGTGCTTATTAATATGACCAACTAAAGGAAAATCGGAAACACTTTGACCACACTTAAATAAATGGTCCCTGCAAATAGCTGGAAGCTGGTAAAGCTAAAGCCATTTTCTGATTCAAAGACAGTTGTTTGGTCCTGAATTACTTCTCTTATAGTTTTGATATTTTCTTGGTATTAAAAATAACTTCAATTTATCTGTCCATGATGACCACAATACAAGAACCACAGCAGGGTCAGAGCTGAATCCAAACAGGAATTAAGAACCATCTTTTAATGGCTAATACAAAGCAAACGTTTGTAAGATCTTTATGCAGCCAATAACACATTTATTAAAGACTAAATGTTTTATAGAAAGTGTGGCTGCTTAAACACAACGGATAGAATTAAATCATAGATTTCTATTCATAGATTTTGTTTTCAATCATTTCAAATTCATGAATAAATTGAACTCTTCGGCTACAATACATCTTTCTTTAAATGTGTTCCTTTATTGTTTTAACAATACCTCAACATGGTTTAGTTACTCCCTTTGTGCTAATGCACTTCAACCTTTATAAAACTTTACCTTTGCTGCAGAACACTTCTCAGGTATTGACAAGAAAATGTCTTTCTTTCAGGCAGCATTCCAGGCTTTCTTGCACATACTCAAGCACATCATTGCATTTTGCACCAAAACCACACAGCTCTCCATAAAAGACTTGACACAGTGTACTATGTTTACCCTTTTGGATGGTTTGACTCTCTGTTTCTGGCTGTCATTGTGGTCTCTCTGTCTCAGCTAACCACAGTGACAAAGCTCTTTTAGGGATCACGGACTTCGCAGAGCTCTAAATAAAAAACCTACCAGCACACATCTACCTTCATTCAAACTAAAATAAATATTTTCAGTTTTATTCATCAGTTGGGGGAAAACCCATTACATTTTGAAGTCCATTACTAGAGAAAGCAATTTCATTTCTTAGTTGTGTAGTGTATTTCATCTCACAGTGATTGAAAGGATTGGTTGTTACGGGTTAACTTAAAGACCGCTATTCAAACCACTGATAAAGGACAAGTTAAAAAATTATATCTAATTATATCTTCTTCATCTGTAGCTTTTAGATTAGCAGGCTCTTTTCAAAGAGTTTTTTCTTCTGTTTTTTTTAAGATATTAAGTTATTCATGCTTTGTAAGAGCTGTTATCTGCTTTGTTTTTTTCTTTGTCACTGTTTGTATATGGTTTTAACCTTATAAATTCATGTATTTTCTCCTCTTTGCAATACTCATGAAAAAGCAAAGCAGAACCTGACTATAACCTGGACTTTGACACTACTTTATCATCACTTTGGCGTTGACTGCCCTCTAGTGGCCATGAATAATTACTGAAGTTTATCCTCCCATTGCTTATGTGAATTGTATGATCTTTCTTCTCTTGTATATTTAATTTATGTGATTTTGTTTTGTATCTTAACATATTTAGGTCAAAGATGTAAACAAAACACTTTTGATTAAATTTTATTTCCCAAAATGTTTTTCCCTCCATGCTTTGATTTACATATATTTATTAAGATGCTGTGTAACTGTAAAGTCCTTAGTAACACAACTTTACATGTAAAATATGTAATTACTCAGAATAACTGATAAAACAAGGTGATTGTTTAGTTTCTGGACAGGACTGATTTTTTAATAGTATTAAATTCCTTATGATTAAACCTATCTTTTTAACTATAACACATCTCCTTTGAATTGTATACCCCAGTCACACTATTGCAAAAACTCTCTGGAAATTCAGTTGAATTTAAAAGTATGTTACATTATGTCTGATAGTGTATCCTACAGAACCTGATTTCAAGCTTGGACATGCTGCCATAAGTTTTATTGACGTATTGATAGACTCAGAGTAATGGGTTGTTGCAAGTAAAGGAAACTAGAAATTCCGCACTGCCAAGGAACCACTGCTATAGATTTGTAAAATCTGATTACATGGCACTGATGACATTAATTTATCTTTGATTTCATGGATGAATGCAATTTCACATCATCTTATCTCATTTCTATTTATTTGCATAGCATCATTTTACAACCCAAGTCACTTCAAAGCACTTTATAGAGACAATTCAATTTGATCATACAGTCAGATGATTCAAACATTTTTAAGTTTGAAAAGGTATACCACAGAGGGCCTGGGCAGGATTCGATCCCAGAACTCACAGGTGAAGGTCATATGCATTGACCAGTCAGTCAGCTGATGGAAATCCCTTTGGCTGACCAGATCCACA
>JAUZNJ010047282.1:0-31711 GCA_034780135.1 Jordanella pulchra
CTGACGCGTCAATATGTGACGCTGAGGGGACATGCCCAAGCGTCAGTATATGACGAGTCGGGAGTGAGAATGCGTTGAAAATACACTACAATATAGACAAGAGAAAATATAAAATACATGTGAATATACAGACAGAAATAAAACAAAATTAAAAAAGCAGCAAAAGAGCAAACAGCTGAGAGGGGGGGGGGGAAATAGTTCAATTCAACAATATCCTACAGTCAGATTGTTTAAAGGTTTTTGTATCTAAAGAAAACAAGCTGATTGCATCGACTCATTGACTATTCAGCAATCCCCCACACCAAGCATCCAAGTGGTGACAGGTGAAATGTTTAAAAACATTCCTATAACAGGATAAAATTAGACTAGATTATTTATATAGGATAGATATCCTCAGCGGTAAAACAGCAGGACAGCAGACTCTGTGATTTCCTTAGAGGCACTCCAGGCGTTATTTGTTCCATATCCGTCCGCTAAGTATACCGCTAAGCATATCTGTAAAGTAGGGTATATTTTTTTTTTCAGAAATGCCACCTCTATTTTTAGCAATCTAGATCAACATAATAGTTTATTTTCAAACTGGCTTGCTAATAGTCATTTTAAATGAAAATGTAATGAGTTGTACCCCTTTCCTTATTTGCGTCTCCTAGAAAACCACTTAAACTTACTTCTTAGTCAGCTGAAAAAATGTTTTTGTCCTAGGACAGCTCAAATATATATGAGTTATTATACAGTAATCATTAACTTTGTACTGTGACTAGTGAGCTTTGGGCAATAGCCATATTACCTCCCCTGTTTACTGGCAGCATTTACTAAAGTTAAAAACAGACCAGGAAACAATTTCGATTTAGTATGTCAATTATCTTCTGTTATCTGGTTTTCTCTAAGTATTTTCCTAGTTCATTCATTGGTGTCTCCACTTTATCTGCTACATTATTTTCACTACCTACTTCAAGTGATTATGTATCATAATATACCCTTTAATATGGAGTTACCCAAACCTTTACATGTATGATAGTTTAAGGTCATCTCGGAATCTGTTCTCCTAATTTACGATTGTTTTTTTAATGGAAAAACCTTCTATATTAGATGCAACGTTTAAAATGACATAAAGGAAATACATGTATGAGGAAATATTACATACATATAGGCAGCATTTTACCTTCTTCTGGAAAGACACTGACAAGGAATGCACTAAGATCAGAAAAATCCACACAAACACACAATGTTACAGTTACTTATTATTATTATTGTTATTATTATTATCATTATTATTAGTGATACAAATAATTTCTAATGAATATTCACAATCAAAAAGGAATAATTGCACAGAGTTCAAATAATTTATGGAAACCTGTCCAGCTATACTGTTTTTGGTCAAACAATGGAAACTCCACACTCTAATTGGAGAAAAAACACATTTACCTCTTCTTGTGCAACCGTTAGCACACATAGATTGCGTGTTATCCAAATGATGGAGGTTTTGAGAAGTTGAGAAGTTGGCTTTGCCACAAGCTAAACAGTTATATTTCCATTATCTTTATGCTCATTTTATTATTGGAGTAAAATCCTTGACCTACTTTGCAGTTTTATAAATGAAACTTACCTTGGAAGGGTTAGGCAGAGTTGAGCTTGACCTTTGTCCTCTAATGCCAATGCTGTTTTAGGTGGAAATGTGAAAGCATCAATAAAGCTGATACCATATCTGTTAAAGTACCATAGGTACGCCAGTTGTGATTTTGACCAATAAGTATATTACAAAGTGAAACAAAAATTTGTAATTGTATTTTTTTTTAATAAAATCTAGAGATCATGGTTTGAGTTGGTATTAAGCCCCCTTTTAAATGATATCGCTCCGGGTAAAGCTATAACATTCAATCCCAATCTTAGCCACTAGGTGTCAGCACTGTTCTTGATCACATGGTGAAGCAGATCGCCTGGCTGCTCGCAGAAGATAAAAAGATTGTAAAGCTGTACAATCAGGCTGTTGAATGAATAAGCTCATTTTTATTAACAAAACACAACACTTTCCAGCTGAAATGGGCATCTGATTAGAGCTCCTTTTCTCTCACACAGCTCAGTTCTCTACTGAGTCTCCCCTTCTCCTTTGCTGAGCTCTCACAAAATCATAATTTCATAAGCAATGTAAAACTTCCCTATGAATGTCTGTCTTTTCCTCATAGCATCTTCTTTTAAAGCTATTCTATACCGAAACTATGTGGCTACATATGATGTTTTCATTGATGGTTAAAGATTTACACATTTATATGGGGATTACCACTTTTTACGCCCCTAAAGGTCTTTTGGTAACCTTCCTTCACATTTTATTTTAAAAATAAACTCTGATAT
Organism: Jordanella pulchra; assembly: GCA_034780135.1. Classification (NCBI taxonomy): domain Eukaryota; kingdom Metazoa; phylum Chordata; class Actinopteri; order Cyprinodontiformes; family Cyprinodontidae; genus Jordanella; species Jordanella pulchra. The sequence continues at coordinate 2,350 of JAUZNJ010047282.1, forward strand.
TGTTTATTGTAATGTGTGATTTTAATACACAGTAGTGTAATTATATTCAAATCAGTTTATTCGTATAGCACCACTTCACAACATATTTAATCTCAAGGCACTTTACAGAGACAATTCAACCAGATTCTACAGTCAGACTGGTGAAAGGTTTTTTTTAACCAAAGAAAACAAGCTGATTGCATTGACTCTTCAGCAATCCCCCACACCAAGCATGCATGTAGCGACAGGCGAAGTGTTTAAAAACATTCCTATAACAGGATAAAATTAGACTAGATTATTTAGTTGGATAGATATCCTCAGCGGTAAAACAGCAGGACAGCAGACTCTGTGATTTCCTTAGAGGCACTCCATTCGTCATTTGTTCCATATCCGCTCCAGTCAAATGATGGAAAATCTCCACATTGACTGTCACATTCGGGGAAATGTCCTCCTCCTCCTATACAAAACTGGATAGATGAACAGAATTGTTACACTTTTTATCATTTGATAAACAGACACATTTAAGCCATTCAGACTTACATGTTCACAGTTGCACCCTTTGGGTTTGACCCCAGAGCAGATCGCCATGGCTGCTCGTTCATTGTTTATGGCTCTGAAAGTGATGAAGCCTGGATCAAACTCATCTTTTTTGTGGAACAGAAGAAAAACATAAAACGGTTAAAGTGTGATTATTCACTTAAGTAAATAGTGAAAGAAGAAAACTAAAAAAAATTCTATTCACTTCTTGAATTTGGTCCATATAAGGAATTGGTGGACTCGGTGTTTCCATGGTCATACACGATGGGAACTGCTGGTCCTCTATTGGAGCAGGAGCCAATGTTGTACCTTACTGGATATTGCTGCAAAAATGCGACATTTTGTCATTAATGAATTTAGATCCATACGTTTATGTAAGGATTCTTAAAGTAACGTCTTTTCATTTAAAATAAGGTCCACTGTATTAGTTGTTCTGCCTGACTATAAACAGGTTGAAGAGGTTTCCCCCATAAAGGCGAAGGAAGTTGTTTTCGGTGTGGTAGCGAAGAATGGCTGCCAGTTTCCAGTGCTCCATTGGAAAGTTGTTGGGAACGTGCCACACAGACATGTCTCCTGCAGCAATATCATAATATCCTGGATTCTGAAAACAGAAACTGTGTCTATTATCACAGTTTGGATTATCTTACTGAATAGAATAACACAAATTACTGCTTTACTGTAAAGAAGTAACAACAAAAAACATGTTTTTCAGGAGCGAATATCTGAAAAGTGTGGCATGTGTTTTACTACAACACCCCTGAATAAAATCTTATAAAATCATACAGTTTATATTCCTGTTATCTAACTATCATTATTTCTTATGAACACTTTAGAAAATTATAGAGGCATTACTGAACATGACCTTCACCTGTTAAACAAAATATATGAGGGAGATAGTGCTCTGATGAAGCGAAAATCTCACTGTACTTTTTGTACCACACACTTTTAAGATTCTTCATTTTTCCCCTCTAGTTCCAATATGTATTGCAATGTACCTTGGTCTCTATCAAATTTTTCCTTTTATTATCTGATGTTTAATTCTTTTAATGCGTGTTGGGTGATTTTAATGGTTACTAGAGAACAAAAATTACAGGGCAATCTAACTAAGGGCAGATGTATAAAAAAATCCTACTTACTATGACAGTTACACCAAATAAGAGACTAGATAATGTTGACAATATCTAACCTGCCACCAAACTGCTGTTTTCTTTCCAGATTACCCTGCATACCTTGTAATCATCAGACGTGGCGCCCTCTACTAGTCCAAAAGTGTTTCTGTTGGACCAGTTTCCGTCTCCATCTGGCAGGTTAGGATTGTTTCCCTGCTGACTCGACCAGCGATCCCCCACGCTGCATTCTCCATAAACGTTGTTTTCATGGACACTGGCCACCAAAGTCCAGCCACCTCCAACAGTGCTCATGTCACAGAAAGTCTGATACTTCATCCCATTATTAGTGGTCAGGTAATATATCCCATCTGGAGACATAACACTTAATTAGACCCACTGACTCTTAATTACCTAAATTTTCTTATTTTAGTCTTTGGTTCACTGTCATATATTTGCTTTTACTTCAGATATGCTTTGGAGATTACTCAATGGTAAGTTAACTAAATCTATTTATTCTTTATCAATGTATAAAAATACCAATCCATTTAAGGTCCTTTACAGAGGAACATTTGATGAGACAAATAAAGCCTACCTTCTCGTTCACCATATTTTTCCAGGATTTCTTTACAGCTCCGGGCAGTAAGTTTGAATCTGTCACTCACTTTCAACAACTGTTCAAAATTTGTCTGGTTGATGTTCTTAAAGTCTTCCTCTTTTATTCCTGAAAATGCAACTAGTTTTCAAAAGACATACAGGAAAACATTCAAGAAGACATTTATCTGAAAGCACAATTTACCTTCAGGTGGAACAATAGAAAGGGATGCATGCCCCACGATCAGAAAAGTCCCCCAAAACACAAGTATATGGCTAAGCATCTCTGTAAAGAAGAGTGATTTGCTGTTTCAGAATCGTTACCTCTATGTTTAACAGTCTATATCATATAATAGTTTTACTTTGAAACTGGAACGAAGGCTAAAAGTTATTTTAGATGCATGTGTATGGTAATACCCCTTTCCTTTTTCATGTCTCCTAGAAAACCTCGTAAACTTACTTCTCAGTCAGCTGAAGAAATGTTGTTTTCAGTCCTAGGACATCTCAAATATGGGGGATTTTATGTACAATCATTAACTTTTGTACTGCGACTAGTGGGCTTTGGGCAATAGCCTTTTCACCTCCTCTGTTTACTGACAGAAGTTACAAAAGTTAAACAGACCAGGAACCAATTTGGACTAAGTATGTCAAATGTCTTTTATTATCTTGGAATTTCCCAGTTCATTCAATGATGTCTCTACTTTTTCTCCTACATTATTTTCACTACATACTTCAAATGATTTTGTCACTAGCAAGGCATACATGCAGATGAGAAAAATCCTCACAAACACACAATGTATGGTAAATAAGATCAGCCACGTATAATCTTTTAAAGATAATAATTAACTAAGTATATTTATGAGTATTTTGTTTCACAGAAAAGCACAGAAGAGTGCAGAACCATTAATTATAACAGCCAGGAAACCTAATATGCATAGTAAATACAAGTGTGAGAGAATATATCTCTTTCTTTATCCACCTATAGAACCAGTGAAATTTAATTTTTAGACCACTGTAGTCCAAGGACTGACTGTTTTTGTCAGTCCTAGGACATTTAAGATACACATGGGTGATTATTTTAAATCAGTTCTATTCAATAAAAACACTTTATTTATCCCAAAGGACAATTAAATGTTGAAGTAACTCGTGTTTTCAATGAGCTGTTGTATATGTTATGGTCATGGAAGTCTTTATTCTAGTATTTACTCAAAAGTAGGCAGACATGAAATGGGATTTGAGAGAAGGGGAGAAACATGCGGCAAAGGTCACTAGTCAGGGAGGGACTCAAAACTGTGATGGCCGCATTTAGGTAGGCCTAGGCCCGCCGGGACCAATCCCAGAGGTCCTATCAGGACCCCCGGGCCTAGTGTGAAAATGGAATAGGGCTGTAAGATAATATTGTAGTAAAGAAATGAAGAAGAGCACAATAACTTAAGTCCGATTTTGGTATCTAGAAAAACAAAAAAGAAAATCGGAGATGTGGAAATGATTAAAGCGTTAAGAGTCGGAAACCTGCTTTTTTTTTGAAAAATGGAGATAGAAAAAATAAAGAATTACAGGTTGAGAACATTTGCAAAAAAGTAGCAATTGAAGGAAAGATCTTGGGAGACAATCAAACAATCTGTGGAGTGATTGATGGTATACCATTGCATGAAGATTTATTCATAATTGTACTTGTAATATCAAACATTGCAAAGTTACTCTTATTCAGTTTGTTCAGTAAGAGAGTTACTAACACAGATAACTATTTGGAGAGGTAGTTTGTAACTATAACTAGTTATTTTTTATGTAACTTACCACACACCTCTGGTGTGGTTCAACTGCAACTTGCCCAAAGTTATTTATCCAAATACTAGCAGGATGTATGTTTTGTACTGTAACATGTACCCGCATGGATTAGAGAAGAGTCTCTTAACTTCAAGCTTGTACAGTAAGTATTTGTTTCTAAAAAAAATTATTAAAGATTGTTTGACAATGATTCAACAAAAATAAGAACAGAACAGATACTTGATTAAAATCCCAATAATGACTGTGATACATTGATAAATGCCTCTAAAAAGTTGATCTGACATCATAAACTCTTAGAACCAAAACGTTTGGTGTTATATTTCTGGGGTAAAAGGTGTTAAACATTAGCTCCCTTAGACAAACAACAGACCTGATGATCTGCCAGTGTTCAACAGTCATGAAGCAGGTAGCCATTTTCACTGTTGTTCCCTAACTGTTCTTTCATTAACAATATACAATACACGTCCTCCGATGTGCTTTGCACATGGTTCTGGTACTTCTTTGTAGCTCATATCCACTTTGTTCAACTTGAGGGAATGAAAATCTGACATCTTCTGCCACTTCCCACTTGAATGCACTATACATGGTTCACAAACTCTGCTTTCTCCCCTCCGAGTGTGCTCCTGTCTCTGGTCTATTTTTAGCAAGGTAGAAGGACACTGTTAAAGTAGGATGGCAGACTTTCTGATGCCTCGCACTAATAATTCAACCTCCTCGGGCTCTAGTAGGAATGAGTACCGACAGCCAGCGGCACCCTAGAGGACAATGTAGAAATCCTAATCCTCCAACTAATAAAGTGTTTTAAACTACTTCTGACTTTTATATTTGCTTTCTGGATCCCTGCATTTACACCAAATCCATGAAAAGTACTTCTGGATGTGCCATTTACAGAGTGAAATAAAAACCCTAATAGAGATTTCATTATTTTAGTCACAATCAGGTCATGATCATTTCAATGAATTCATGTCTCATACTCAGTATGAGAGGCTGCCACAGAGTTAAAGCCACGTAATCAACTGTCAACTATTGCCACATGCTCCCTCAGGAGGAAGGAAAGTCAGTGACTTGATGCAATGGGCAGAGTTTTAATAGATTGAAACATTTTTACCAGTGAGAATAGAATAGAATAGAATAGAATAGAATAGAATAGAATAGAATAGAATAGAATAGAATAGAATAGAATATGTGTATTAGTGGCAAAGCAAATAAGCATATGAGAGCATATAGGTTCACTGGTTCAGTGGGATTTAAAGAATATAACATAGAACAAAAATCATAAACCTAGAGTTAAATACACAGAAAAGCAAATTATATCTCCGGAAAAAAGAATGTACTTGTCGTCTTTCGCTTTACATGAGACCAGGTCGTGGGGGCAGCAGTCTTAGCAGAGACTCCCAGGTTACCTGCTCCCTCCATCGTGTCCTGGGCATTCCTCTGGGCCTCCTCCCAGAGGGACGTGCCTGGAACACCTCCAGAGGGAGGCACCCAGAGGGCATCGCAAAAGATATTTAAGCCAGTTCAGCTGACTCCTCTTGACATGAAGGAGAGACTTTTCTTTGAGGGAAAATAAATTGAAGTGCTAGTAATAAGATTTTGTTCACAGAAATATTTTTGCGGCATTCCTTGGTAATTTTTCTATTTTCATTCCCCCCCTATCATTTCTGAAAGGGTACTTTTTCTAGGTAACCTACATGCAACATCTGCACACTTTTAAAATGTATTTGACCCTTTTTTCATCTAATCCTCTTTGGCATTTGACCATTCTTACACAGAATGAATGCCTGCAGCTGAAAGATGTAGGTTACAAGTCCATTACAGGGTGAAAGCAGCATCAATGGATGTGTTCACTCTGTAGAAACATTAGCACACATTATAATAGATCAACATTCTTTTAAGCCAGTGGTAATAATGAATTATTCAATGATTTAACTCATAAAATATTTCTGACCATTATTTGGAAGGACTAAAATAATACTTGTTAGATCCATGAGAAGATAAGAATTCCCTGTTGTAGCAATTAAACCTATGTCAAATTCCATCTCTGGAAACTTTATTTTGAAAGGCCAGTTGCATTGCTTTTAAAGTCATAATAAAGTTAAAGTTATAATTAAATTATGTATTTTGTCTTTATGCTAGCAAACATCCAATGAGGCCTTGACAATTGCTATAAAACAAGTGTTTTCTATTTGTAAATTAACTTTTGTTCTTTTAAGTGTGTTATTTTTGCGTAGGTTTTACAAATGACCAGGCCTAGTAAATCTGTCTGTATTTACAGCAAAAATAATGAGGAACTAGAAAAAAAAAGGAAAATTTAGGAAATAATTATCTCCAAATTCTCCATTAATACCCTCTCTTATTTCCTGTGTAGCACAGTCCTTCATATTTAACCAGAACAAGGAAGTCTCATTAAAGGAAAATGGATCTCTATTAATAAGTAGAAGTGGATCTATAAAAGCTCCACTACTTTGCTCCACTTTTCTGCAGCAGGCTCTCAGTGGAACCACTGCTTGTGTTTCTGAGTGTTGTCAGCATAAAAGCTTCTATGTTCTCACTGGTCTGGACATCTTTCACAGGAACAACCTTAAGGTACAAATTATTCATGCTGGTTTCTTTCAGGGTATAGAAGGGGGATAAACAGAGTGCACAACGCATCTAGCATGTAGCTCAACAGATGGGTGACTATGTGAGTTATTTATATAATCCCATTTCTACAGATTCAGAAAAAATAAAGGGCTTGTGCTGTGCCCTCCTGTGTGAGTGAGAGGAAAAAGTAGTCTTTGATTTATTGTGAATACTAGCTGCTAAAAACCAGATGAATAAATTACATCAAAAGGTTTTCATCATTTTGCTGTGAAAACTAAACTAAATTGCATGTTTCTATTCAGACTGACCATTTACTGCATTTCACACTAGAATAGAGCTGCAATTACAAAAGCACACTGACAAACGAGGATGCAGATCAGTCAGCAGTTTGCAATTAAGCGCCTTGCCCAGAGGTAAATCAACATGTGACTGGTGGAAGCTGGAATCAAACCATTAACTCTCCAAGTACAAGATGACTACTCTATCCACCACATTCGCCTTTGAGAACTAAGCACAGCACTCTCTATCACTCTAAAAATGTATATATGTAGCAATTATTAAAATAAACATTGTAATTAAAAGGTATTGACATTGGCCTCTGAATATTGCGCTCTGCATAAATGCTTCTTGAGCATCTTCTGCATTTAGTCAAAGATTGTATCAAAGTAGTATATAATATTTGTGGAGGATAGATTAAACAATATTAACATGTATTCTGTGATAACTCTTTGATCACTGTGGACTGCCTGAATAAAATCAAGAGACAAATATTTTTATATAGTCCTGCTGTGTTTAACTTAATCTCTCTAGGAATCCAGCCTCGCGTTTGTGCACAATCGCAAGCTTTAAACATGGAGCACTGCTGAATATACCATCCAAAACTGGCAAAATGTCTGAAACGTATGGAAGATTGGTAATACGAAAGCAATGGCTGAAAATATACCTAACAGCACAGGAAAAGGTGTTCATGGCTTGTCACATGTCATGAAGGAGACACAGCAGCAAACATGGAAGAAAGGCTCGGGTCAAGTGTCAGATGGAAAACCAATACTAAAAGTCATCGTGAAATATACTACATATGACCGAAGTGGTACCATCATGGTAAGTTGTTCTACTTTAGCAGATGTAGGGAGGGTGATGATAGTTGATTGGAAGATGGACGAATACAGCAGTCCTGGATGTAAACCAGCTAAAGGCCACAAAAGACTTAAAAATGGCAAAAAACACTTTTCTGTTTACATAAAATTAGAACAAAGTTTATTCTACCCTCTGGTTGATTTATAAATCATTATTATGTTTAGGATATGCTCTGTATATCAGAGGTAGTGTGAGATTTCGAGTCTTACTCCTGGACAAAACTATTTTAGGACCTGGGAATGAAACCCCCAGATAATCACTTTACCCGCTAATCCACGGCCACCCACACAGATGTACCTTTATGACCTTAGGGAAGAGGTGGATTATTTCAGTTCTGTATGTTTTAGATTAACCGTGCTCCATCTGAATGTAATACATTCCTTGCTTTAGCATTTTTGGAGAAACTCACAATTGATCTGATCATGTGCACGTTCAAAGACTTCAAAATCTTGACAGCGGCCCTAGAGTTCCAGAATGACCAACGCTCTGCCTCAGAGGAGAGGAGATTTTACAAGAGTAGTTTTGAAAAATGCTGGTTCATAGGTTACACAGACCATCCGAAACGTGCTTAAAAAAAAAAAAAATAAAGAACATCCTGAGGCATCGAGAATCCACACACTGTCTAGTGTAACTGTGTCCAAACAGATTATAGTTTTAAAGTGTAAACTTTAGGATGTCAGAGGTATCTCAAAGCTAACCAAGGCTGAGACAAGAAATGCTAAGATGGTATTTTTCAAAGTTTTATTATTAACTTTATTCAAATTATTGTGACATCTGATAGAGCAGACTGATGAAAATATGTTTTTAATGGATCTTTAACTGTGAGTTAAGCTTTCTCTCTCTCTCTTTTAACTACTAACATGGAAAAAGTCGGGGACAAGAGGAACATAAACTTTGGAGCAAGTCCTGCTTGGCCAGACAACAATGTACACATTTACATTCCTCTAAACACTTTGGTCCAAATACGAATACTGCAGAAAGGGAAATCTTGACAAACATTTGAACATCTAATGGTATTCGGGATTCATGTCAAGCTTATTTGAATTGCAGGCTCTTTCACAGCAGGTTAATGCATTTAATGATGCGTTTGTTCTTTTTTTGAATATTTAGATAGAAATAATGAATTTTGAAAATATTTTCTGTGCAGTTGTCCTTTAAAATCATTTAAGTATTCCCAAAACTACCACAATGCAATAAATGAATAAATAATTAAGTAAATATTATACAAGTAAAATGAAAGTGGCAATAAATCATATATTTATATCCATTCATTTGTCCTCTGTAAATAGTGTTGGCAGTGAGGACAGAGGTAGGTATTGTAGACTGCATGCTTCCTATCAAAGTTCCAATGTCTCTCACTGGCGATGAGGAGCTCAAAGGAGTCCCATAACCCTTTATATAACATGAGTTATAGAAAGCCCACCTCACAGAATACAGAACTCACCAAAACTAGGTTTGTGTAAAAGAGAGAAAGGTTTAGCCGTTTACTGCATTTTTTATACTTCTTTTTCAAAAGACTGGATTCCACTACTATCATCCATGTCCATTTTCATCGTGTAATGACCTTCCCAGCAGTCCAGAGGTCCTTTCCTACCTATGATGGAGTTCTTATTGTTGAGCACATGAGGTGAAGGAACAGGAGTTATGAACAGCAGCCAGAGGCTGCAATTAAACCGTTTCAGACACAGCCTGATACTGCCTACAAAACAGATGCAGGACCTCCATTTCAACCCAAGACGGTCAACAAACAGGCAGTTTTAGACACAAAATTAGGATTTCAATGAATAGGTAGTAAAATGTTAAAATAATGCTCAGGACATGTGAGTCATCATGCATCATTGGTAACATTTAACCTAAACTTTTGACAATTAGTGTGGCATCGTTGTTATGAGGTAAAAGGTAAATAACATTAACTATCACTACATTTATAAAGAGAATATTTTGGTTATTGAATTGTTAGTAGCAGCTTTTAAAATTCCCAAACATTCACATTCCATGGTAATATATTGGTGAATAAAATATGTGGAAAAATACTTTATTAAAAAGAGGAGCTGGCAGTGATTTGTATTCAGTAGTGTAAGAAAAAAATATCATCCGTCAGGGTCGCGGTGGGGCCAGTAGAAAGTAACTTTTAAAAAATAAATCTAATACCAAAGTAATGCACTGTATCAGTTTACAACCCATCTGCAGGTCATTTCACCAGGCCATAGACCCAGAAGGCTAAAGAGTTGGTTCCTTGCATTAGGTGAGTCATTGAATGTTTTCATTTGCTATCTGTTGAGTGTGACAGAAATTGATATGTTTATTATTAAAATACTGTTTAACAGGAGGTTTAGAGGAGTTAACAAAGACTGAGGTTAATTTCTTTTTCCATCACAATGAACATTGTTACAAAATAAAAAAATATGGGACTCCCCCTAGTTTAAAAGTTATTTGTATTGTTTTTAAAACGGTTAAATCACATTATGTATCTACTCACAATATAACCACCGACTTTTTTGCCACATATGAAAACCCCAAGAATTATTTGTATTTTAGGTTAAGTTTTAAAACAGCTATTTAAAGAAATCTGTATAATTGTTTAAAAAATATAGAAAACAAAAAAAATGAAAACAAAAACTTTTAAATAGGATTGTCACAATTCATAAAAGGGTTAAATATCTAAATATTTGCTTCCATGTTTGGTTAATTTAGGAAACATAATGTCTTTGGCTTTTTATCAAATTGTGACACTTCTGGACCCATGCTTTTATCCTCCCACATGAAAAACAAAACCTATTTTGTTTTGATTCATGTGTTTAACAGTCAAATACCATTTAAATGTAACTAACGATGCAACTAAATGAAACAGTTGATATAGATTTGGGATTTATCTGGGTATCTGTGTCAGCCGGTCTTTGTCATAGATTTCCTCAGTGTCCGTCCCTTGCTCCACCGTGGCCCTTCCGTGATAAAACACGGCCATCGTGGTGTCCCCGCTATCCTGACTCCCTCGTGTGTTCACGGACACACTGAGCTTTGTCTTCATGGTGCTGTTACGCCTGTGCTGCCCGGCCTCGTTCCCCGCCATCATGGTCTCCACCGCGGTGCTCACCGCAGACAGGAAACCTCGGCCGCGGCAGCGCAACAAGCGAAGGAAAGCGTCTCTGAAGTCTGCGTTAAACGCATAAATAACCGGATTCAAACAGGAGTTACTCCATCCGATCCACACGAAGACATCGAAGGTTTTTTCACTGACGCAGCAGGGGCCACCATGGGCCCCCGGCACCCCTGGTTCGGGGCAGAATGGAAGAGCGCAGTTCAAGATGAAGAAGGGCAGCCAGCAGCAGACGAAAACACCCATTATGATGCTGAGTGTTTTCAGAACTTTGGTTTCTTTTCTGATGGAGACTCTCAGCTCCCGGTGGGATTGATCTGGACACTGGGTGACAGGGTGGATGCTGATGCGGGACTGATAGGAGCTGGTTCCAATTTCTGTGCACATGTGTGGGAACAGCTCGGGTACGTGTCCCCGGCAGCTTTGGGCGTGCTCCGCCGCGCGCTCCAGGGAAGATATCACCCGAATCTGAGTCTGGGCGATCCGGTAGATCCGGGTGTAGGTGACGATCATGATCACTACAGGGATGTAAAAGCTGATAAGGGAGGAAGAAATCGCGTATGTGCGACTCAGGCTGGAGTCACAGCTCCTGTCGCTGCTCTCCACGCTTGGGGTCGTAGTACGCCCGCCGGGGTCAACGATTTCCGCCCGATGCCAGTCCAGCTGTACCGGAACGAATGAGATCACCACAGACACCGTCCACGTCACTCCGATCATGATGAAGGCCACTCTCTTGTTCATGCTTCGCTCGTAGCAGAACGGGTTTGAGATGGCCCAGTATCGGTCCACGCTGATGACGCACAGGTTAAGGATGGAGGCCGTGGAGCACATGATGTCACAAGCCAGCCATGTCTTACAGAAACCACCGAATGGCCAGAAGCCGGCCACTTCGGCCGCGGCTTTCCACGGCATCACCAGCACCGCCACCAGGAGGTCCGACAGAGCCAGAGACACGATGAAGATGTTGGTCACTTTGGCGCGCAGGTGGCGGTAGCGATACACTGCCGCGCACACGGTCATGTTGCCCAAAAGCGTCCAGATGATGAGCAGCACCAGGACGCATCCTGTAAGAGCTCTGTGCGCCGGTGGGTCCTCCCGGCTGCCCGCTCCAACCAGCGCCAAGCTGGTGTTATTCATTGTCCAGATCCACGCACAAGGACCGCATGGCAAACCGCAGGACAAGGACCGTAGGATATGTAAGACCGCTCAGCCGCATGCTGAGATCAGACTAATCTGTCCTGCTGCTGTGAGCCCATGCAGATCTAAGGGGACAGCCAGCACAAGCAGCTGACCGCCCAACACTGCTCTGAGAGAGAGGGGGTCACATGAGAGAGGCGAGAGTAAGGGAGCTATTTAAGCTATTATAGAAGGAGTGCTTAAAAAATATTCTAACCAAAATGTGACATCGAATTTTGTCAGCTGGAAATGATTCCTCAATCCTCACTTAGATATAAAACATTCATTTGGATGGGTATTAATTATACTTATTTTACATGTCAAAACCTACATGCAAATTTGCATTTGTAGTATTAACATTTTACCTATAGATATTTGCAGGTTGATATTTTCCTTGGTTTCTGTGCTATTGAGCAAAGAATAGCAAGGCTGATAGGTTTCTATGAAGTGCATTTTAACAAACTGTATCAAGGTCTGTGGTTGAGAAAATTGGAGCATAGGATACAGTTTCTACCCAAGTTTTGCTAAATTATTATATTTCAATCTTTCCAGCAAACTGCTTCTTAATCCTAAAGTTGCTTGTTGAGTTGGTCCTATAAGAGGCACCAACAATTAACATTTTTTTATTGTTAATTCAGTAGAATTTTGTTAATTGTTTGTATTTTAGAGACAAATATAGTTCTGTCATGAGACAGGGAAAGAAAACTGAAGGTTTTTGTCAGCTATGATTCGCATGAACTTCTACATCGGTGATACTTGGTTGTGAATGCAGCATTTTGTCCTGATCAATCCATGCTTTCAGGTTTGGAAAGGAAACAAAACAGTAAAAAAATGAACAGATTTAGTTAAGCCATTCAATTAATCTCAGTAAAATGACCCAAAAATGTAGCACATTCTAAAGTACAGAAGCGTGATAGGGTTGAAAAGGGATTTAAATTGAATCAACTTATTCCAATATCTTTTAGCTGCCAATATATTGATTAACATTAAATACAGGGATTTATAATAGATTAGAATATGTTTCCTCATGGGGCATCAGTTGAAGGTAAAAACAATGTTCAAGCAGACCCATAATAGCCCATATTTCTGTATTCTAAAAAACATATTGGTCTGCTCAAATATTCTAATCTTATAGTTAATGGTTTGACTAGTTGTAAGCACAAAATCATCATTTACAGAAATAAAAGCTTAAAAAACGTCAGTCTGTGTGCAATTTATGAGATCTTCTAAACCCGATTTTAAATAGTTTTTTTTATAGAAAAATTGTCATGTCAATATTAAATACTTAAAGATATTGTTTTATTGGCTGTTAATCTTATAAATTAAAATTGATGTATCCATATACAGAATATAAAAAGCTTCATTCTGAAGAACAAGATGGCTTGATATTAAAGTCATATTAAAATCATCAATGAGAAGTTTATTTTAGCTATAAATTTTCAAAATGACAAAGTGTATTTAATAACGGAAACATTTTTTGGGATAAACTGTTGTTTCATAGGTGGGTGATTTATGAGCAGTAAATAAGACAATTCAAAAGTGTTCTTTGACAAAAAAAAAACAGGTGAGAGGTTAAATTTGAGGCCTTATGAAAAACATCTTATGCAAGTAAAACCATTAACTTTTGTAACTTTCCTCCTAATTGTTGTCATTATGATATACAGGAGAGAGAGAGTAAACCTCTACTTACTGTCCAGCTTTCATTATTTCTGAGAATATTAGTCAACATTCGGTATCAAGCTTTCAATTGAAACCCATAACATTATTATCTCCAGTGTATTTAATAACAAAAACAACTGCAGGGACATTAAATCATATCTGGGGATGTAGTGCAGATTAAAACAGACTTTATTGTTCCTAGAATAAACAGGTGGTTATGCTCAGATCACAGTATGTCGAAAAACAACACAGTATCAACCCCACGAGAAATGTTTGTTCTTTGAATAATGGCAACAGCGTTTTAGTACAGATTTAAATAATGGACACAGAGAGTACGGCACACGGCTGAGAGTAGAGAGTACATAATCAGATTATCTCCATCGTTTCTGAGAGTTTGTGCATTTGCTGATTTAGGACACACACAGGAATCACATCCATTTGTTGGAATGAAATTTCTTTCACATGGGTAGTTATTTTACTAACTAAGTAAATGTTTCAGTCCAATTCAGAGAGTTTATTAGTCTAGCTAAACATTCACACCTATTCCTATCCTTTATCATCTTTTCTCCTCTCAACAACGCAAATTAGTGTATTTAATAAGATTTTGTGTGGAATACCCAGAAAATGTATTTATATTAAAACCCTTTATTCTGATTCCTTAAAATGAAAATAAAATACCTCAAACTACATGCGGTGAAGCTGTTTGCATTACCTTTAACTTATAATCTCTGCATTGAAACATGGCAGTGACTCCATCATGCGGTGGTTCTTTTTCCCTTTTTTCAGCAGAGACAGCGAAGCTGCTCAGATTGTATATCAAAACATATGGTGTAATCTTAACAAATGTAACATGTTGAAGGCCCCAATATATCGGAATAGTTTAAGGCAAACTCGTGTCACATTCAAGATAAGATTATAACTTGGAATCTGGAGCAAAACGATTGGAAAAAGGTTTTTCAGAGACACCGTCCATCTATTTGACTGAGCCTGAACTAAAATTGGTAAAAGTATATTTTACTTTAGTCTCTTGATCTGAAGAGGTGGTTTAGAAATATATCAGTCATTTTGAAGCTCAATTTTTTGCAGAGAGGTTTTACCATCAAAGCAAGCAGGACAGTGAAGTAGGAAAATCACCATAGTTTTGACTCGTTACTGAATGCTGCATGGAGTTCCAACTTTCTCCAGAGCTGCGTTCAGACCCAGCAGTCCCATTTCCTGCACATATCCGACCACGCCTCTTGCTCTGTGAGGGGGCTCTGCAGCTCTCTTCTCGAGTATCTCAGCACACTTTTGGCCACACAGCCTCTTCAGTGAGGAGATTTGCTTGTCACAGTTTTCCCTCTCTTTCAGCAGGTTCTCATCCAGGAGTTTTTTCAAGCGTTCCTCACACTCTTTCTGCTGCTCAATTTTGATCTTCAGGAACTTCAGTTCCCGTCTGAAGGCCTCAGTTTTGCGTTTTTCAGCCCTCAGGTGCTCCATCTGCAGATCCACTTCCCTCTGAGTCTCCTCCCTCTCCCGCCTGAGAACATCCTGCATTTGCCTCTTCCTTTCCTCCTCCTTCTTGGTCAGCTCTTCTAGCCTCTGGCAGAGTTTGTCCAGCTCCCCCTGCAGAGCGTCCTTCTCCATTTCTTCTCTCTGTCTGAGGGCCTGCTCCATTCGGATGAGCTGAAGCTGCCACTCCCTCTCTTTCCTCTCATTTTCTGCTCTGTCCTTCTGGATCTTCTCCTCCATGGATCTTCTCATCTTTTCCTCCCGCTCGACTTGCTCCTTCAACATTTGGCTAACTTCATCAAGCCTCTCCTGAATACCTTCTCTCTTTTTCTTCTCCATCTCTGTCAGTTTCAAGACCTCTTGCATCTTCTTCTTCTCAATCTCCTGCCTCAGGGCCTTCTCTCGATCTTCTGCCCGTTTCTCCTCCTTCTCCTTCTCCAGCTCCAGTTTTTTTCTCAGCTCCTCCATCTCCTTCTTGCTTTTCTCCAACTCTTTTTCGTACCACTCCTTCAGCATATTATCCTGCTTCTGTTTCTGCAGCTGATTGTTTTCAGTGAGCAGCTTACTCCGCTCTTCCAGCTGATGTGCCAGATCTTCCTCTGCTTTTTGAAGCATTCTGCTGTTGTAGCAACTCTCCCCGTTACCCTGCATCATGCCGTCCACCAAAGCAATCAGCTCAGAGACCTGCTCCTTGTTGTTAAGGTTCTGGTTGTTGAAGACACAGTACCTTCCCCCGCATCCAGCCACCAGCTCGGCCAGGTCCCTACATTGGTCTATCATGCAATGCTTAACGGATGCCCCCTCTTCCAGTCGATCTCCGTGGGTAAAAACCACCACTGAGAAGCTCAAAGCAAGGGGGCCCATTGCCTCCCTGATGTGTCGCACTGCCTCCCTCTCCTCCTGAGTGAACCTTCCGATCTGGATTACAATCAAGAAAGCATGTGGTCCCGGGAAGAGGAGGCTAGCGCTCCTCCTCAGCTCCCGCTGCACATCCTGCAGAGTCTGATGAGTGTCCAGCACACCAGGAGTGTCAAGAATCAGCAGCTGTCGCCCACGAAACTCTCCATTAGCCCTGTGGCAGCGCTGGCTGATGGAGGGACTGCTGAGCTTCAGGTCCAAGACCTTCCGACCCAGGATGGAGCTGGCAGTGGAGCTTTTTCCACTTCCTGTCTTGCCAAGTAAAACCATCCTGATTGCCGTGGAGGAAGGAGTTGACTTCTTTCCTGTTGAGTCAAAAAAAGGAAACAGGATTAAGTAGATGATTCTGATTAAGAAAAAGAGGAAACAAAATTTCTCTTACCAGTGATGGAGGACTGCTTGGTGAGGGATGTCATGTTGTTCCTGATCATTTTCACCCACAAACTGAGGAAAGTAAAGATTTTCAGCAGCCATAAAGGTGCCGTCACTGTGGGAGTATCTTAACCGTATGTCATGTGAAAGCCACTATGAACTCTGCCCATCATCATCATCAGCTTTTTAATATCTGTCTGGAGAAGGTGTGGGTCAATAGTCTGTCTTCAAAACACTCCACACAGCAGGTTTCTGAGAACTCACAAAAATAGTGATAAGTCACAGTCCAGCAAAGTTCTGATCAATGCATGCAGGGTTTGGTTTGTTATGCTTTGGTGTTTTTGTAACGTGGGGAATGAGTGTGATCAAAGTTCAATTGATCTCCTTGTGGTTTGATCCTAAGATTGTTTTATCAAAAAAAAAAAAAGTGAGCCGATTGGTCATCTGAGAAGGAAAAACTGAAATCGATGCATATCTCTTCCCCACTGAGATCAGGAAGTTGCCACTCTTATGGATTACTTGCACACAAGTCAAACCACACATGTTAGAAACATGTTCAGTGCTGATACAACTACAGATGCAAGGGAAAAAAATTGTTTCACACCATAAAACACTAAAAAAGACTAATATATGTAAAGATCTATAATATTATAACTACTTCTAAACAACTAGTTTAAGGCAAGTGCGGCATTCTTAGGGAATTGTAAATGTAATATGAAGGACGGTGGGATAAATAAGCAGAAAGTTAGAGCTGCTGATGGTTACCATAAATAGGAGCTCACTGAAAAAATTCAAACCTTCCCGTTGTCCATTCAATATGTTTTTTATGGAGTTGGCTTCAGTAAAGAATCGAATTGTCCTTTAAAATTTAAACAACAATATATATATATAGGTGATACAACAACAAATTTCAATGTTTTTGGGTGGTATGATATTCAATGATTTATAAGGGAGCTGATTGAAAGTCTACTCTCTGAGATACAGAAAGCCACAGTGATAAAAAAGCTTAATGTGGTCCAAGAATAATTCATTTACCTTTATGTTAATTCAGCTGAAGAAAACTGTTGAATATCCATACACTGTTTTGTGCTATAAATCTACATAACCCTCCATTGGGTTCACAGTAACCTGGTGACTTTACATTGTATAGCTGGCTGTCATCTGCCTAATTATGGTAACTTATGATGTTGTTTGACATGATCTGAGCTGGGTAGGACAAAATGTTTTCCTGGTGAGAATTCTCTAAAATATTGAGAGTTTTCTGCTAAAAAAAAAAAAAAAAACACTACATGTGAATATACAGGTTACATGGAGACAGAGCCACAAAATGGAAGGCACTATCAATGACAATATTCAGCCTGTAAGGAGAAGTTAAAAAAAAAAACATCATCAGTGTTAAAAAATGGGACCACAGTGGTTGTAATTAGAAGTTGATGGAAAGTCTTACAGAGGATAAGATACAATATTTGATTCAGGAACTGAGCTTTGTAAGCAAAATACTTTGTGTTTCAAAGGAGCGTTTAGTGTCATCAAAGATTATCTCTCATGCTAGGAAATAAAGGTCCTTCCAGCTTTTAACAGTTGTCTTCAAATCAACTTTCTTTCATATTAAACCCCAAAAGTGACATTTCAGTCTTATCAGATAGAAGATCTTCCTTTAGCTTCTCTGTCTTTTTCACAGCGGCAGACAAACTGCAAATGGGGCAGAGCTTTTCTTCAAGCTATTGTGCCATAAAAAGAAAACCTGTGGGGTGTATATATATATATATATATATTTATATATAATCCCCACCACCCAAGCTTAGATACCTGCAGCTCCTCCATCACTAAGATAAGAGCCTTGCCTGCTTCTAAGACTAAGGTTCTTTGAGTACGTCTTTCATACTCTTTACATTTTTGAATAATAGATTAAACAGTGTCCTGCGAAAAGTTCGAAGTTTACAATATTGTTTTATAACCTAACTCTGCTTTAAACCTCTTCACACTTTATCCCCTGACATGTCTGCTGTGTTCAGTGGTCTTCACTAATGTTCTTTAACAAAGCTCTGAGGCTTTTGTGGAACAGCTGTATTTATAATGAGATCAAATTAAACACAGATGAATGCTGCTTACTACTTAATAGAGTTTTGAAGGTGGCAATTAAAGTAAAACAGGGTTAATTAAACCCACTAAAGTTTGTAGATGGAATGGGACCATAAATGTAAAAGTTTGAGAAGTATACATATTGTTGAACACTGCTAGATTATTCTGTACTTTGTTTGGCCTTGTTTACAGACTCCACTAGATGGAGACAAAGATTTTTAAGCTGGTGTTTATTGATGTTTTTGTTTTGGTTCACTGATGTTTTAGTTCACTGAGTGGTTAAACCGGCGGTTCAGTGACTTTACATAATGAGCAGAAAGGAGAAAAATTAATGCTTTCATCTTTTGTGGGGGAGAGTTGCTTTAAGAAAATATTTTTTTAAAACATGACATGAAGAGGGACTTTCAGTGATTACGGGAAGATGTGAGTTCATTCAGTTGGAAACCAGGACACCTATTTATAGGAATAATAATGAGCTCCAGCTGGGGCCTAAAATATTCATTTTGTATTCCACAGAAGATAGAAATAACTGTGGTTTCTGACTATAATATCCTTAAGGCAAGATGATTTTGTCCTATGTTGGGTTATAATAGTTTCCTTTTATGGTTTGGTGTTTTTTGGGTTTTTTTCTTTGTTAATTTTCTTAAGTTAATTTTCTTAATTTATTACTGAACATGTGTTAAAAACATACAAAATGAATGTTATTTCTTGGAAGGGGTTTTGTTATATTCTCACAAGAAGTTTAAATGCCAGGTTCAGAGCCACAGGCTCAGATTAGAGAGTTCAATACATTTCTAAGGATGTTTGTAGTTCTGTATTTGTTCATAAGATTTTACTTTTTAGTTCTGATAAGATTTTATTTTGTGTCAAGAAGTATTTCTCCCTCCACAGGCAAATACTTTTCTGTTTGGTTTTGAGCTACTTGTAGAATAATGTTAAATTAAGTGTACATCTATTAATAGGCCTATGTTTCTTTAACCATTAACTAAACCAGGCCTTTCCTTTATAGACTCCATTCTTTGCCATAGGGGGAATAAAAGGCCACTGCACAAATGGTAAATTTGTCAAATTAAATAAAATCTTTTTATTTTTTATTTTGTTAAGTTCATGGAGTTGCTTTTGATGATTGTTTTACGTTTTAAGATTTTTCTAAGCTACTTGGAGAATATTCATTACAGCCTTCTAAAAGCTCTTTTAGTTTCAGATGTCCTTCAGGTTTTCAGTTTAAGGTTCTTTATTTTATTTATGCCTTGCTTTAGTATCCGCCTAGAACTGCCCTTGTGAAAGTAAGTTGAAAATCCAAGCAAGAGTCCAGAACTAAATATGAAATCCTGAAATCTGACTAGCTCCCACAGATGATTGAGATGTCACAGCACCAGCTCACTCCTATATAGTAGTACATCCTGTGTAACATTGGGTTGCTACGCATGCAGTAAAATGCAGAATTAAATGTC
Source organism: Jordanella pulchra (assembly GCA_034780135.1). Lineage (NCBI taxonomy): Eukaryota > Metazoa > Chordata > Actinopteri > Cyprinodontiformes > Cyprinodontidae > Jordanella > Jordanella pulchra. The sequence goes on from JAUZNJ010047282.1 coordinate 22,323, forward strand.
GTGTCTTATACTGAAACACTATAGGATGTGTTTTTTCCCATATTTTCATACATGACCAAACAATTTTGCTGGAAGTACTAAATCTCCTCAGAGGGAGACATTTCCAAAAACACAGGCGTGAGTAGAAAGAAGCAAACCCCTGGCTGAACAGTGGGGATGAGGACAATTAAAATATTAAATATGTTGGGCTGTCGGTGGGTTTTTACAGCTGTTCGTGGCTCATAATCATAATCTGGACAGAAACCCATCAGACTCAGAACAATGTAGAATGCCAAGAATTAGACCTTTACACTACAACCATCTCCTAAAACTTAAAGAGTATTAAATATTAAGATTATTGTTTCTATCAATTCTTACAGGTTTTTAAGATAATGATTATTTATTTCATATACTATTGTATTTATCAGTATAAATGGCCATTTAAAAATAAGTCCTGCTAACGGACTAATAGTAAAAAACTAATACAAGCAAACAAATATGAGTAAAATGATATGTATGATGATAATTACATATATAATGTCATTATGTTGATATTTCTGGGAAATCAGTATTCAGGGATTATTTCAGAAAGAATGAACAGTTACCAACAAAATCCTTGATTTCATGGAGAATGCAAATCAGCTGCTACTTGTTTTGTAGCTTTCAAAGAACAGTTGCTTGAGAGGATTTAGAACAGACAACATTCGGTATTTTGTAAATATTTTAGAAGTCATGTACTTCATAAAAACAGTAACCTGGCACCTTTAGGTGCCAGTAATACTTGGTAGATAAAGTAGTGCTGTGTAAATCATACAGTATCTCATTAAATAGATAATTGTAGTGTATTCCAGTAAGTCCTGTGCATGTGGCTGTTTATTATAAATGTTGATTTGCTTGTCATATTACCTCCTAATCAGGGATTTGAAGCTTCTTTTTTTAACAAATTTGCATTAGGACCCCACATATCCCCCCACACCAACCCCTTTCTGCACGTTTTAAACAGCACAAGCATAATACAGAGACCATTTATAGAACATTATCAGACTTTTATTTTGATATTTCGATTGAACTGTTCAAAATAGTGATCCAAAGGTAAAATGTGGATATAAACTGGAAGGTAAGCAAAAGAAAATTACAAAAGAGAATCACTTTTAAATTTCAACACCTAATAATAGTCACGAAATTATAAAGAAATAAATATTCACACCTCTGCTTTGTCTTTTTTTTAAAAACTGAACAGAGTGCCTCATGGATTTCTCCAACTATTTCTTCATGCATGAAGCATATAAATTTCATTGTATCATATTAAAAATATTTCCACTGCAGAGCAAAGTTGGAAACGGTTGCTTATTGTCAGAAACATAATGCCTACAGCTGGTTGTCTGACTGTTAGCTTGTCAATAATGCAGAGTCCATGCATGTTCGAGGCAAGGGCCAGGATTGTCTTACAGCTCCAGCGCATCATGACACATCCAGGTACGCCTGACTTTAACTACCCAAGAGGACTGAAAGAGGGTTTAGGTGAAATAAAATGGTTAAATCGGTGTGCAGCAGAGTGATCAGACAAAAGAAATTCAACCACACTCACATACACACAGTCTCTTTGTGAGAACGATACAGTCTTATCTGATGTCGACATATTTGAATGTAGTAACACTGAGGACTATTGTGGATGAGGGCTCTGTCAAGATGCCTTGGCAATAATGAGGATGCTCATGAGAAAAACCATGACAAAGAAGATCCACATGAAAAATCTATCCATCACCTTGGCAACTTTTTTCCACTCTGCTACCTTCGCACAAGTGGCTCTCTGCTCCCTGAAGCAGTTGGCAATGTACTGGATGTTTTTCACCACCTTCAAAGAAACACAGGTCCATTGGGTTAAGCACAGAAATAAAGCTGAGGAGATCCTTAAATATGAAGAACTAAGACAGAGTGCTGAGTCACCTGTTTATGTTGAAGGGAGGGGCAGCAACAGGGGCAAGATGGGAGCTGAATCTTTTCTGAGGCATAGAGGTTTTGCTCCTTAAACCCCCCGTTCAGGTGCTGAAGGTTTCGGGGGTGGTGTGGAGGAGCCTGGTAGTCCAGTTCGTCCCGTCTGATGTGGTGATAGTGTTGTGTGGGCTCTTGTTTGGTTTCGCCCCTCTGCAGGGTGGAGGTATGGTTGTTGTGATTGTTGTACAAGTGGTATCTACCGTTGGTGTTGCCGTTCGCTTTGCTTCTGTAATGCTTGTTGGGATGATGGACAGCTTGGCCATTGCTGTACTTGTACGGGTTGCTGTCATGTTGGTAGAAGCCGTTATGGAAGCTGTCATCATAGTAGCAACCCTTGTCACCGATGGGTTCTTCTGGGTACAGCGGGGTCCTCTCGCTCTCAGGTGTTGTGCAGTTCTCTCCTACTTCATAGACGAAAAAGATTTTCGACATGTAGTCGATGATTAACACCTTGGCCCAGTGAGGAACCGGCTTGGCTTCTGCTCCACAGAAATGTATGTTCATGATGAAGATGGTGAGTGATGTGGAGGCTGTGATCATAGTCATGGTGGCAATGTAGTATTTTCCTTCAGAAGAGGACAAAGACAAAAATCATTCATTAAGGGAGGGTGATACTGCAGGACATCCCCAACTTTAAAGCTATAGCTACTGATTTATCCTGAATCTAATTTGAATTCATTTTTTGTCAAATACAGAGAGGATTGGAACAAACAACTAAACAGGGCAAAAAAATAAGAACAGGTGTGGCACTGATGTAGTGGTTTAGAGAGCAACCATGTTAGAAGGCCTTGGTCCTTGACATGGACGTTGCTGGTTCAAATCCCAGCCAGTCGACCTTTTCAGCATGTCTTCCACCCCTTTCCTGTCTGCCTACTTTCAAAATTGATACAAAATAAAGGCCACTAGAGCCTAAAAAAACATTTTAAAAAAAATGAAGAATGGGACATACAGGGAAGCACTAGACAATGAAACTAACCCTTAGCAACTGACAAAGTCTTATGTTTTTAGGTCAATTCTGAAATCATATGAGTTGGAAATAAAGCCCATTACCATGGGAACCTATACCAAAAATTATATTTTATTTTTATGAAAAGAGATGGCAAAAGTGGAGAAGAACTAGTTCAGACCTATGTAGGGCATGCTTTCTGCAGGAGGCATGCTTTCAGCCACCAGCAGTTGGAACACGGTAAGCGCCAGCAGCACCGTAACACCCAGGGACACCTTCTCTCCAGAGTCAGCTGGCAAGTAGAATCCCAGAGGGGCCAGAAAGGAGATGAGAAAGCAGGGCAGGAGCAGGTTGAAGATGTAGAAGGAGGAGCGGCGCTTCAGGAGCAGGGTATAGGTGATTTCTGTGTACGGGTCCGAGCAGCAGCCGTACATCATGACATTCCTGACAGCAGGCATCCCGTGACATTCCCACTCCACGTTTTCCACAAAGTCAGACAAATCGCCGCTGTCCATCCCCAAACTGATGTCCAACTGCATGGAGAAAACACAAACTTCATATGATTTCTTAATAAACTTTTAGAACAGAACAGGAACAGTTTAGTGAGAATGCTTTGTTTTAAGATCGATATTTCAGTCGTCTAATTTGCGATGATTTCAGTTTTTAATGTTTTCCACATTTTTGAGTCTCATACATCCACATACCTGGTTGCCGTTGTAGGTCCAGGAGCCAAAGGTTAGATTGCATGACTGCCAGTCGAAGGGAAAGTAGGAGACGTCCACCACACACGAGCTCTTTGTGATGGCCGGAGAGTCCCACACAATCTCTCCGTTGTAACGCAGCTTGACATTAGTGCTTGGTGCTTCTGAGGACTCTTCATCTGCTCTGCATTAACAGAACGGGGGGAAATGTCCTGTTAATGGAGGGGTGTTCTAGCCTCTCTTTAATGTCTGTCCTGGTGATTTGCTTCATATTACTGACTTGTTGTAAAGAACAATGTCCGGTTTCCAGACCAAATCACTGGGAATGTTTATCATCTCTAAGTCATCGTAGTCCTCTTTGTCCCACTTCAGGTAGGCATCGTACCAGACCTGCCTGATCCACAGGTAGGTGGTGAGTACCTGGTTCCTCTCATCCTACAAAAACATCCATTTCCATAAAAGCAAAAGGCACATTTATAATATCTCAATCTAAGAAGGTGAGAGCAGCTCAGATGGAGCAAAAACTTGAATTTGCTGTACAAGTATAAACTCTACAGAAAAATAGTAACCTAGTAACTTTCAACATTGTTGACATGTTGATGTTGACATGAAGAAGCTCTGGATGCACACATATCATTTAAAAAGGAATAAAAAAAATGAATTTGTACTGTTCTGGGAAATGTTAAGGACATTGAACCTTCTGTGTTGTTGTGTCATTGGAGGTCCAATTAAATTATTTTAAATCCAATAGCTGTCCAGACTAACTTCATATGAGTTAACTTTACTATATTAGTAGCAATATGTTACCATTTATATTTTCTTAAGTGTTGGTCACTTGCATTGTGAGAAATTCCTAATACTTAGAATTTAAATTGAGCCTTCCTTTGTTTGGAGTTAAGCTAACTAGTAACAATAAGTCACTCCAACTCAGGGTAACGCACACTTAAAATTTGTTTGCTAACCACTGATAACTGATAGGTAAGTGTTGTCAATGTATTGTTCATTATACAGTATGCTGTTTGTGACATTAAAGATAAACATTAAAGCTAATAAAAAGAAGAAAACTAAAAAGAAAACATTTATTATTTTGAAGTGTACTCCAGAGCATTTTAGAAAATTATAGAAACAGTTTTTTTTATTATTAATGTATAGACCTTTAAGACATTTCATACTTGTTTTTTAAGTGTATTTGCATAGTTTTAGTAAATAAATCAGATTTCTGGACAAGGAAATATAACCATGACCATAGATTACTGGAGACAGGCACCAGCCCCAACACGATGCTGGCGGATTAGACGGCAGAAGATGGATCAATGGACTAAAAATTCAATTTCCCATGCAGTCTATTAGTATATAAAAATGTTTATTCTGAGTAGTCGGATCTAAGACCAAGGTATATCTAAATTAAGTTATAAATTAAATACTATTTCATTATTTTAGTTGGTTAAACTAACATATAAGTATAGTCTACAAACAAAGCTCTAGTGAGAACAAACTAAAATACCTAGTTCTCTGTACTTATTTTTTTGACCGCAAAAAAGAATCCCACATGCTTTTTTTAAGTAATGATAACTAATTGGGTTTTTTTTAGACTTAAACTATATCCTCAATTCTCTACAGATGAAATTCTAATTTAAATGCTCATAAATATAGATATTAGAATCTTTCAGGAGCCATGGGCGCATTTACACAAATCATAGAGCATAATCAGTACAAGAATGTTGGGGAATATTTTGTAAATCCAGTGTTGAGGTCTGTTTATTACAGGATTGATGTAAAAATATATATATGTATATTTTCATATAGTTCTTAATTATCAGACATATTCGTATTTTTTTTAACAGCACGAAAAAAGTCCAACAACTAGTTTATTTCAACCTTTGTCCAAACCCATACTTGGTTTCATTTTTTAAGCTTCTTTTTATATTGTAAACAATATTTTATGACATACGTAGGTTTATCCTTCTTTTATAGTTTTAATTGTTTTTCTAAAGCTAATAAATGTTGATGAATACATGTGGCTGTTGAAAATTTATGAATCATCTATACTATAGAACTAGAAAATGAAAAAAAGATTTTCTTCAAACTGTAAATTCATACGGTTTGGTCAAGGTTGCATGCTGTTTGGGCGTGCAGGTGGCGCAGGGGTTAGTGCGCACGACCCATGTATGGAGGCCTTAGTCCTCGACGCGGGCGACCCAGGTTCGAATCCGGCTTGTGGTCCTTTCCCACATGTCTCTCCCCCTCTCTCATACCCCCTTTCCTGTCAGCCTAAGTTGTATGCTGTTTTACTATCCCAACATGTTTTTGGAGTTACTCGATTATTCTTTCTTTTGTTTGTTCTACCCGTGAACATTTGAACATTCATATGCAAACTGGGGTACAGTGTCTTGCCTAAGGATATGTGGTAGATATAAACTGCAACCAAACTTCTAAAATTTCAGCTCTGGGGTTCTATCTGTGGTTTCCTGTTAGTTGATGATGTGTTCTAAACTCACCATGTCTTTGATCTGTGACAGCGTGATCTGAAGGGAGACATTGAGGGCCTTGTCTGTGTCATCCACAGGTCTCAGGGCGTTGGAGTAGTTCTTCATCAGGTCTTCCAGAAGTTTGATGGCATAATGACCCTGAGCACCATGGCACACTGAGGAAACAAGAGGAATGCAGAGAAAAGACGTTAGAGAAGCCCTTTTCATCTCTAAAGCTGATCAACAACAACAAAGATGCAAAGGGAAGTCAGCTTAAAGGAAAAACAAAACAAGACAATAAGATAAACACTCTTGTAAAACTAACCTTGGACCAAAAGGCTAATCCAAACCATTACTTCTGTCCTCCTCATATTTTTTACTCCTCTCTAGCAGTGTGATCAATTATTTAGCAGAGCAGCCACCAAGATCTGCTGAGTCCAGAACCAGAGAGCCTTTAAGTTCGGATCTCTGTTCTCCTTTGCCGAGACGGAGCCAAACGAGACCACAGAACGTTCCTGAAGTCTAACATCCTGTCAGAGGCTTTGAATGCTTCGCTGGCTGTTACTCGCAAGTCGCATCTGTCTCTCTCTGTGTGTAATTGCTGCTGTGGAACAGGACCTGGAACATCACACACACGCACACACACATCCTGCCATATCGCGTTGCACAATGTCTCCAGGTTGAAATGTGATGCCCAAAGTTTTCTTCCACTTGTGAGCATAAGCACAAGAAGCTGTACAACACACACACGCACACACACTCAACTGTGTTTCACAGCCTACGACATGTCGTGTCATTCAAAATGGACAAACAAACACTCTCACAGATATCTTTAAGGATATTGTCTCAGTCAATGATCACTTCTGCCAGAGTAAATAAGAATCACTGGAATAAGACTGTTTGCAGTTTGTTGAGCAAAGATAAGGTGGTTTTTAATTTCCTCCTGTCTACAAACTATGAACGAGGGAAAAGTTTACTGATCCTTTTTGATGTCTTATAAATATAGTTTGTCTAGAAATTCTTATAATGTATAATTTGAAAAAAAAATGTGCTTATTTGGACATTGTTGGTTGTGTTTTCTGTCTTTGGCTTAGGATGTTTTACCATTACATGTTTTTTTTCTTTAATTAAGTAACATTTTGATTATAACAATGATTTACCAAACAGTGAGGTAAAAAGTATTATTCTTTTCAAGAAAAAGTGGGGAAACAATCCTTATGAAAAATCGGACTACTGTTCATTAATGTAGACTACAAAAAAAAAATTAACAAAGTTTAAGCAGCAAGATAAATATTGTGTGTTGAACAAAGGGTTAAACGAAGAGAGAAGAAGGGTCTATGCTTCGTGTGTTTCTCGAAAAAAAAAAATGTATGGCCTTTTTTAAAACTCTTCAGCTTGTCTGCTTGTTTGTTTTAGCCTCAACCTAAAGTTAACATCAGGCAGCTTTGAGCATAAAATGTACAACTTATTTTAAAGGAACATTTGAGGGAACTGAATTCATATCAAAATATTTTATATAAGCCTTATGCGTCTGGTCTTTTTTTCCCCAAAATGAAAAAAGGCAGTTCAACTTCTTTTTTTTTATTTTTCTTTTCCATTTTAAACCTAAATACCAGAAAATATATACAAGGTCAAGCTGTGACACACCCGTCCCATAAATATAGTGCAAATAAAAAGCCCTTTATGCTTTTTTGTAATGAAATCCAATCAGAACTCATTTTTTTCCCATTTCTAGAAAATAAAGCAGAAGTCTGCACCAGAACATAATACAGGCAACTGTTACTGACAAGTCTCCGAATCTGCAGAGAAACTGCACATTGTGATGTTACTGTGTCACTCAGTTTCTGTGGTACTAAGCTCACACAGGACAGGTGTTTCCTGTGTGCATCTAACAGAGAGTGTGTTTGTCTGTGTGTGTTTGTAAGGGAAAAGCAACTGACTCTCAGTCAGTAGTAAAGATTCATTTTGGTGAACTATAATATTTCTTTGTATTGTTCGCCTTTTTTGGCTAATTTTTACGTGTCTTTTGTGTCTTAAATAAATTGATCTAGCAAGAAAATAAGTCTTAAGCGAGGATTGAAATACACGCCCATGTGCAGAATGATGGAAAGGCAAGACAAGAAAAGGCTCTTTCAGTTTTAACACAAAAGCAGGGGAACCAGAACTGGCCTGGGTTGCTGTTAGTCTTGTGACTAGTATACCTGCAGACACAGGCTCATGGAACACTGTATTTTGGGTAAAATACATACATTTAAGCAAGTTGGGTTTATATAAAGAAAAACATCACATTTAAGTATCTGTTGCCAATTCGTTCACACATAATTCAACAATTGTTTTAGAGGGAAAACAATTATGTTTTGTGATGATCCCTTGCTTCCTGAAAGAAAAGGCTCTAGTCAAGCTCCATGTAAAGAGAGATTTGAATCTGGATAGATGGTTGGAAGCAATGTTACTGTTGTTATTGATAACAGGATGTTGTAAAGATCAACTAAAAGTGACAGAAAATTTTACATAAACACAATTATCCACACTGTTTCTATGAATATTGATTAAAATGATGGTGGCACATTACTGCCTTGAACAAGAGCAGTCAGGGATGTCAAAAAATCCTCCATCAGGAACATGAATATGATCAATGTCAAAAAAGGAGCAAAAGAGGATCTCGATCAGAGGTTCCAAAACTTTTCAGTCCACAAAATGGTAGCAGATTTAATTAATTAATAATATCAAACATCCAGCTTTGGAAAACAAAATCTAGACTTTACTGGTGGATAACACATTTGTCGTTAAAATTTTGATGCGGGATCAAGTTCTACTTTTTTTCTGAGCATTTCTTTTAAATGTGCCAATGTATTTTTTGAGTGTGTTCAACATCATGCTGTGAATCTCTAATATAATATGATATCCAACCTTTTCCTTAAACCGCTATTCTACTGCCCTTAGCTTTCTGTTCAAAGTTTGGGTGTTTTAAATCAGATATCTGTGAGAAAGCAAAGGTTTCTGCCTTCTACGGAAACAATTGCCGACATGTGACGTAAATTTCTTCATCTGGGGGAGTAAAAAGTGTCTCTCCACAAATGACTGTATACTCAGCATTTTTTGTGATGACCTGCAGTTGTTTTTTCTTTGTTTTGTTTTGTGCACGTATATGGCACAATTTATTCTAAAATATTCTTCCTGTCTTAAATGTAGACAACATGATATCGTCAGGGTCAAAGTTTCCATCTCAACTTAAAACCCACCTGTTTAGAGTTGCTTATGGTTAAATTAGGATTAGAGTGTGGGTTTTGATGTCTTCAA
>JAUZNJ010047293.1:6576-20769 GCA_034780135.1 Jordanella pulchra
AAATATTTGAGTTTTATACATGTAACACAAATAATTTGGATGTGTTTACGAAATCTACTGAAAGTAGAGACAGACCATCCCAAGGTCTCTGGTAATATGAAGTTCAGACTTCAGTTAAAAAGATCACTTTAAAACCTTTTCTATTAATCTTCTTATTCTTAACTCTCCCATTCGAAATATCCAGGAAAACATACACTAGATAAAAATAAGAAGTTAAGCCTGTTCTGGGCTAAAAACGTTTTACACTTCAGCAATTACAACACCAACTGTTGTACAGTGCTTTAAACAAATGCTGGTAAATCCACCAGTGGAAAGAGTGACTTACATACTGAGCAGAACGCATTTGAAAATACTTGGGTTCCATTTATTAAAAACACAAAATATTTCAACCGAGTCGATGCTGAAGATGGATCATATTTTTAAACTTTGCAGTTTCTAACTCTTAATATTATAAATAAAAAAAGGAAGAAAGAGATGCTGCATATAAACATGCCTGTATGTGAATGTATGCATTTAAGGCAAGTTACTCTTTGTATACCATAGAATGCTAAAGATAACCCTTGGCAGGATGTTTTATGTTTTCATCATTAACTGTTTTAAATGTTAAGAAAAAGAACTACAATATTTTTGTAAAAAATGATGCAGCCACAAAACATTTGCGTGGTTGTAAAACCACACTCGTAGAAATACTCCAACCGGTGAAGTTGGATCATAGCAAAGATTTGTGGAAACATGAAAGGTTCAGCAGTTTAAAAAGAAAAAATCAAAGTATCAGACGTGTTTAATAATGTTTAATAATTTACACATCACTTAGTTAAATTAGCAATGACTATTTACTGCATCACATGACTATAGTTGACAATCATGGTCTTCTAAACCTCAACAAACCGGATCTCTGAATCCGTCGTATTTTGGTCCCTTTACAGTGATTTATCTCTTTGCTCAGTGATGCCAATAGATGTAAGATGCAAACTCATTACTCCTTGGAAATAGTTTTCTGGGCTAAGATTGTGAACACGAATTTATGTTTAAACCATTACAGCAGACGGATATTAAGTAGAAAATGTTTATTAACTTTAGGAGATAAAAAATAAGGATAGAAGGAACAGCGTGTACGTATGTTCATGTATGGACAAGTTTCAGTTTTTACTTTTATAATATTGTGTCCTGCATGTTTGTTTTTAAACAGGCTGTTGTGACCTAATTCATTTTGACTTTGAGGTTGTGGATTTGACATCAATTCTTTTGTGGATAGATCGACTTTCTTTTTGACCTATGCACCTTCTTATGAGCAAACAAATGATGTGGCTGTTTTAAGGTCCTCTAAGGTGTCATAGATCCATTCATTTAGATTTATCTCTGCTTTTTCCTCTTTTGTTTTTAATCTTCCCTCTGTGTTTTTTTTCTCAGATGCAGAGTTTGGTTGTTTATTTGTGTTGTAAATCCTTTCCTCGAATCAGTTGCAACGTGGGTGGTGTTAACTAATCCAAGGTGTTGCATTATGTCTGTAAAGTTCATGGAACATCCCCTGACTGCGATTTAGAAGGCTGTTGATAAATGAACCGTTCTCATTTTGTCTCATTTTAATCAGGCCACCTCTTTGTGTAGCGGTGCTGTTCCATTACTAAATATTTAAAGCAACTAAGAGAACCTTCAACTTGTGTAGAAAAATGTCAAAGTGAAGAATTTTAATTCAATGAGGGAGATTTACTTATGAACTTCTAGGAAGTAACAACAAAATAAGCAAACATACACATCTAGAGTGAGAAAAATGAAGAAGCAACTAGAACAAAACACTTATAATGGGTGAGACCTTTAATAATTACAAATATATATATTAAAAGGTAGTAAGATTGGCTTAAAAATGTCTTTAAAGGTCAAATTTCAAGTCTTACCAAAGATACACAACTAGATTTAGTTGTGGACTTTGACTGGGCCACTCAAACACATGACTTTAACCCACGGAGCTCCATGCTGGAGGCGGCACTTCTGCCCCAGTCTCTAGTGTGGTTCAGGTTTTCTTCCCAAAGAGTAATGCTGCCAGCCTCAATGTTTCACAGTTGGAATGATGCGTTCCGGGTTTTTATGTCGACCTATAAATGTAACTTTCATCTAACACAAACACTAACTTCCTCATGTTACCGCTTTGCCCCCCCGTGTGGCTTATATAAAACTGCAGACAGGACCTCTTATGACTTTCTGTCAACAACAACATTCTTCCTTAAATGGCCGATTAGTCGATTGCATCACTCATGGCTGTCATGTCTTCACATATTGTTTTCCACCTGAGCGTTTTTTTCCTGCAGCTCCTTCAGAGTCAGCAGTGGACTTCTTGCTGATTTCCTGATTATTGACCTGTCTGTGATGGATTTATTTGGGGACATCTGTAGGCAGTTGGTTGCACTGGATTTTATTTAGGGATGTCAGAGTAAAGGCGACTAAATACAAATGTGTCCTATGAGATGTTAAACCGTAAGATTAGTTTTGTTCCTTTTTACTTCACAGCTATGCGCTACGTTATGTTGGACTATCTGATAAAATCCCTGGAAGATGTGTTGAGCTGTGTGGCCGTTTGAAGGAATCTTTTAGCATGGCTCTACATGTTTAAGTGTACAGGAATAACCGTCAGTTAAACAGTGAATAAAGGCCCTATTTTTGAGAATGAGCGCCATTTACTGTAAACCTTGATGTGAAAGATAACAGCTCTGCTGGTTTCTGCAGCAACAGCACGTGACTTCCTCTTGTGAGAGGTTATTTCAGACGTCGTAAAGGTTTCAAGCACATTTTACTGTCTGACAGACTGAAGAGTTCTCTACATACAGTGTTGCTGTCACCCACCCCATCTTGGTTTTTATTTGTTTGGGGGTTTTTTTGATTTGGGAACAAAAGAATAAACTTCAGAAAGCTGTTAACGACCTTAGATTTTCATAACGTCTCTGCGGGTGTCCTTTTCGTTGGATTGATGTTCTTCGATTCGCTCATTAGACATTAGTTCATCTGTAACGTCGAGGTTCCACTGTTTTGATTCATTCACTGTAGTAACACCACCAGTTTTCCCCTCTAGTCAACATATTTCAAATGAGAATAACATTACATCTCCACCAAAGGGAATGAACTTTTTTAGCACTCAGGTTTGCGTGTGAACAGAGGGTCCTATCATATCAGCAAAGTGAGAATTTAGGCAACAGGTTTGCAGCAATCTGCTTTTGCACTCTCCGGGTCCTTTATCCAGCCAGAGCAGTTTTCCTGTGGGTTATTCTTCCTATCCCTCTACAGGAAAGCCGTCCGCTGCTGCTGCTTCCTACCCTGGCTCTCTGGCTTGGACGGCGCTCTGACTTAAACATTCTCGCTCCTCTTTGATCTGGTTTTAAAAAGGTTGAGCTTCTACGTGAACATGTCTATAAATAACCTTCAAAAAGTCAATCTTTTATATCTTATAAACCCATCCAGAGACCAGTGTATTCTAACATTTTATTTGTTCATTTGGATTAATATAGATTACAGTTAATGAAAAGTCAATAAAGTTGATATACGACTAATGAAAAAAGAAAATACAGACGTCCAGTAGACAGTTGTTTATTCCCCCCAAAAGGAAGTTTAACCCCAACAGGTCATTGCTGTCTGTTCGCTGTATGCAGTCCCATTATTGGGGTGTTGAGTTTAAGGAAAAACTGAACTATGAAAAAAGATAGCTGTGGTCCTTGAATGTAAAATCCGTTTTGGTTTTGGCAGAGATCCATGATGCCTAAAATCTGGCTGAAGTTGATACATCAGGAATTGGAGCATTTTAATGGGAAGCTGATTTTAAAATGAGGCACATCAGACGTTGTGTTTTGTCCAAAGTTGCTTATGATTTAGGGAGCCATGACATCTGCTGGTGTTCGGGTCCCTTTTGTTTTTTTCTTCGTCCTAATTAAGCGCAGCCATCTTTGCTCTGTCTACACTCTGCCGACAGTTTTTATGATGATCTTGGTATCCTGTTCAGGCAGGACTTATAAACACAGTAAAAAATTGCAGAAATTTGCTTTAATAATGATGGTGTCACTCTGCTTTATGGGCCAGGAAACAGGCTTGAATAAACCCCCATAAATCAGAGCTCTCTAGTTCAGATCCAGACCGAAATCATACCTTATCTGCACAAAGATAACCTGTGATTAAATACTTTCAAACTGCAGATATCTAACGGGACATGTGAAAATAAATCAGAGTGTTTAAAGCTTTCCTTGACCTAATAATACGCATTGCAAATACAAAATTCTACCAAGATTATGACAGGAATGATAACAAGAATTTAAATCCACTGCCTCAGACTTTTATTTTTGAAAAGAAAATGTCAGAAAAACAGCCGACTGATTGTCTTCATACCTTTTAATACACTGCAAATAATCTTTTTCTTCTTCTTTTTCAATACTCAACAAACAGCCTGTGAAGCTTAATTACTCTTGAGTTTTACTTGACATGAATGAACTATTCAGATCTACTAGTTTCAGCATCTCCTGTGGTTTTCAATCTGTGTTCAGGCATCCTGTGGTCGTTTGTGTGTCTAATGAGGGTTATTCTGCTCTCAGGAACACGGAGGCCTGCTTCGAATCTTCCCTGAAGGAAAGGCCCAGTTTGCTGATATAGAGCCAAAATTTGACCGTCTGCTCCTCTTCTGGTCGGACAGAAGGAACCCTCATGAGGTTCAGCCTGCTTTCTCCACAAGGTCTGCATCAAAGTGTGCCAAATGTTTGATCAGCGTCAGTCCAAGCGGTTGGTTTAACTTCACCTCTTCTCTCCTTCATCTCTGTAGGTATGCCATCACAGTGTGGTATTTTGATGCTGATGAGCGAGCCAGAGCTAAGGAAAAGTACTTAACAGGTAGGGTTCAACAGAGATTGCTAAATATTTTCCTATTGTTTCTGAGCGTTTGTTTTCCACGGCTCACCTCTGCTGATTCCTGTGTGTGCAGGTGCAGGAGAAAAGGGAGTAAAAGTTGAACTCAACAAGTCATCGGATCCAAGCTAATGGGAGGACTGCGTCCCGTGCAAACATCCATTAAGTGTTCTATCCCAAGAGAGTGGCCTAAAAGAGCGCATGTGTGTGTTTTTAACATCAGAACACAAATTAGCTTTGATGAGTGGTTATAAGATCTTTATTTACAAAGACAAAGAAAAGGAGACCATAATTCAGACATTCACTGCTCTCAAATCATTAATGGTTTACCTAGGCGACCCAGAGGACATTGATTGTCATGACATCGTACAAAAAGGGATTGTATGCTTTTTGTTCTCTCCTCTTATTCATAGAGAACGTGTCTACAGTACAGCTGAGCTGACTAAAGGAAAAAAAAAAAAGCTTTAGATCCTGACCGTTTGTTTTCTGAGTTGATTCCTTAAAGGTACAGTGTTGAACTTTTCATGTTATTTTTCTCGCCTCAGATGGGTTCTTAGAATAAGCTACTTCATGCATTGAAGTGTTCAATAAATTCAGGAATGGCGTTAATTGATTAAAAACCAACTGCTCTCTGCCCAAACTGCGTTGGTCTTAGCTTGAGTTCATAACTCTGCAGCAACTTGGGTCTATGTTTTAGTGGCCTTGTTCTTTTTTTTTTTCCTCTCTCTCTCACTCGGTAACATGAACTGTCTGATTCAGCCAAATGTTACTCAGAGACTTGCATAAACAAGATCTTTGAGTGGGATGCAGTCTGGCTTGGTTTGATCTGCCTAATTCAAAGTGCTGTGCGCCCTCTGCAGGACACTTTGCTTATAGCACCTTCAGATTTGTGCCAATGTTTATGTTTTTGTTTTCTGGACCTGTGGATGAATGAAAATAAGTTGCTGCTGCGATGACCCGATCTCATCAAGTCTCGACTAGATATGGGCCAGCTAGAGATCCACATGATTTGATAAGATGGCTTAAAAAAAGCTACCTTTTACTCTATCACCTTGTTTGCAGCAAATTAAAAAAATACAGTTGTTTTCAAAGTAATAGCAGTGAGTCTTAAAGTCCTGTTGATCGCACAAAAACAGCAACAACCAGGTTTCTAAAAGAGCTGAAATAAGAAATGATAATGCATGAATATTTAGTTTTCTTCTAAACAGTTTTTCTAGGGTATTTACTCCTCACTAGAAGGCAACACAAACTGACATATTTCTCTGTAGCAGATGTTATGTTTCTTCTATTGCTATTCTTCTTTCTGTTCAAATAGTAGGTCTCTGTTTTCTTCCACATATTTCTTGGCTTTATTTCTATTTTTAAGCAACATTTTCCGTGTTTCGCGGCCAATTTTTGTTAAACAAAACCCTTTCAATCAGAAGAACCAGCAGCATTCATAGCATGACTTCTGGATCTTTATTTCTCATGTAGAAATGTAATGTTTATAATCTGGTTAGAAATGATTGGCTGCTATTATTTTGAACACAGCTGTATATATCATGAAACGGTCTCCTTTGCCAAAATATAGAATTATTACAATGTAATACTTATTAAATTGTCATTTTGTGACAGTCCCACAAAATTTGATATAATTAAATTTATTAAGCACTTTGGAAGTGCTGTACAGAGCCATGAAGTTAAATATAACAATCTCCATAGTTACAAACCCGACAGTTATCAAGAAAAAATGAAAATAATGATGATCAAAATGAAAAATATATATATAAGCATGGCTTCAAAGGAGGACAGACAGGAGTCTGTCAGTGCAACAAATGAAACGCCTCAGCTAAACCCGCCCTGCCTAATGTCTGGTAATGATAGTTTACCAATGCGTATCAGCCAGAGTCCTGCACCTTCTATACTCTTCTGTTTTTGTTATGGAGAAAGACCAGCTGACACGGGCTGTTTTAAGTAGTCTGGCCCTCTGCTCTGATCAGTTAATTAAAAGGCATCGTTTACAAAAATTATTAATTGAAGGGTGACGCTAAAACATTTGTTTTAAATGTAAATGAGAGAAAAGCAAAGTACACTTTTTGCAGGTTTGCAGAAGCAATTCTTTACTTAGAAAAACACCAGTCTGCTTTAGCAGCTGCTAAAGCCTCCTCCAAAAAAAAAACAAACATATTTTTATGTTGGATTTGTTTTGAAGGCTAAAAGGTAGTCTTAAAAAACATGAGACTGAAAAACACTTATAGACTAGAATTTAACACCCTTGAAGTAGTGAAGAATTAACAACTTTCCTGACCCCCCCTCTTTTCTGTGATACCTCCCTGCTGCACATTTTATGCAGGAAAATCAGTCAAAACAGGCAGCAGATCTTTAACTGGCTGATCCACAGGTATTCAGTCTTAAGACTGCTGCTTTCTTTCTTTTTTCTTGCAGTATAGAGTGTTTAGAATCGGTCTAAATATTTAGCATTACTACGACTAATTGATCCAAACGCAAGGATTGCATCTGAATCAACTTTCTTGCTTTACGTCATTTGAAAATGATTAGCAAAATATCCATTGATGAGTTCTTAATTAAATTCTGCAGACGCATGTTTTTCAATAATTACTGAAGCTGCTCAGTGCATTAACTCTCCAGACGGCAAATTTGCTTCAAAAACGACTAATTCCTGACTAATTATTTTTATTCAGTGTTCTGCATTATGTACCCGTTGAGTCATGTGTTCTCAATTCTTGTTTTTTTTTTTTTTTTATTATTTCTGGAGAATTTCATGACTATCTTTAAACATCAACCTCACATTGCATTGTGATTGTTAATATCTTGTAGGTGAGCTACAGCTCGAGTCTTAACAATCGGGGTACATTATGTATGTAGAGCTTTTAGAGTGCGGTCGTCTTTGAAAACAGCTCAATAAAATTGAGAGAAGTGTGAAACTTATGTGGCCTGCCAGTCTTTCCTTTTTCCTACACTCCTTGTTGCTTTTTTTAAATTATTATTCTTAAATTAAAATGTCATTGTATTTCCAAGATTTATCACCTCTTTATTATTATTATTTAACTGCACAGAAATATTGGTTTCTCATTTAAACGTTTTGGGTTTTATTTTTGTTTTCATTGGATTCTGTTTGCAGGAAATGAAAATTAGCTTTTACATTTATAAAGGGTAATTCTTAGGATATTTATAAGAGCACACGTGGACAAAAATTAGGAGAAAATGAACGCTTGATGAAGGCGTTTCAACATTTGTATGGAATAGTTGGTCAAACTTTCTGTACATTTCCTTCCTTTTTTTTTTGTACATTTTTCCATCCACTGCCTTCGTCCACAGTCCTAAAAACTATCACATTTCATCATTTTCCAGGTCTGGATAACTATGGAAAATAATTCAAACTAATGTTCCACAGTTCCTATTTCAGTTTCTAACATTTTTAATATACAGTAGTTTTTATCTTCAATGCATTTTTTTTTTTTGAGCTTTTTACGGCACTAGTGGCTCGGACCACAAGCCGGATTCGAACTCGGGTCGCGTCAAGGACTAAGGCCTCCGTACATGGGTCGTGCGCTCTAACCACTGCGCCACCTGCACGCCTATCTTCAGTGCATTTTTAAAGGTTTTGTCTTTGATCTGCTTTGTGTTGAACATCCAGCCATTAGACCCCTATAATAACCACAGATGCATAGGTTAAAATAATAAACTAGATATGATTTAGTCATTTTACAGCAGCTTAAAACAGCCACTGAAAGTATATTATCAATTATATAAAAGATGTCTGTTTGAAAAAGAATAAAAATGGTGCAAAAGTTTTCTCCCTCTTTAAAATTATTTATTTTTGCACGTTTGTCTCACTAAAGTGAGTCAGAAGATGTAACAAATTTAAATAGTCAAAAAAACTAGACAAGTAAACAGAAGCTGTTTTGGGTTTTTTTTTAAATAAAGATTTTTATTATTAAGGGGAAAGAAAATCCAAACCCACATGGTCGTCTGTGAAGAAGTGATTGTGGTAGTTTGAGGGTTTTGCTGATTTAGAACTTAAAAAGTGTTGATATGATTGAAGGAACCATTTATTCCACCATTCGCTAAGAAATCCTGTTCGACCATTTGTTCATGGCCTCCAGATGAAACGAACCTAGATTCTGGGTTTGGGACAATAATTAAAAACCAGCAAATCCACCTCTAAATAACTGAAGAAAAAAACAAAATAAGCATCACCTTTACTCCTGGATAATTCGGGCAAGCGTTGTTTGCTTTGCAGCCCTAAAGCTTGGAATTAACTTTTATTATTTACCAGGTTAAAGAAAGAAACGAGAGAACAGAAAAATGTTTGAGTTTCCAGATTTTTTTATTTCTTATTCAGTTTTCTAGAAATAAAGTGCTTTTTCTACTGATTTATATAAAATGTGCTCCTATTCTCTTTAAATTGCAACATTTCCCTAATGTTCCCTTTGCATTATTTGACTAAATCTTTTTTTTTTTTTTAATCAAAAACAGTTAAAGGGGAGGTGAGTTCTCTACATGAGAGGAACTACAGGTCAAAGCTCCAACCTAAACCAATTTGTTGACCCATTTTTAAACCCTTGTGTGGTTTTTAAATGTGTGGTTTAATTTTTTATGTTTGTACAAACATTAAAAATGTTAAATAAGCACCAACTGTTCTCAAACTTACTGATTATAGAATACTTCAAGCTTGATTTGGAAAATTCGGTATAGATCTCAAAGTGGAATGTATAGGGCTTAATGATAATAAACCCAGATGTCTCGTATATATAAGAAAAAATTCATTTTATTTTAAATGTGTTTGTATCTTTTTAACACTAAAATCTAACCATGTTTAAGAAAAAATGTCAACTAACCTATTGAAGAACCAGTAGATAATGTTGCTATGCAAGGTAGGAATTCAAAACCTTATTACTTCCTTTATATTCTAACATAAATTAAGAACAGGAAATTAAAACATTTCTACAGTATTTAAACCTTTTAATGAGTTAAATGAATCTCTCTTCATTATAAACACATCCGTATGAAAAAAAAAAACACATTCAGACATCAAATTAAAAAGTATTACAGTACATTTTACAAAGTTTATGAAATATATTAAGCTGTAATCATCATCAACTAAATATTGAAAGAGTTTAAGAACAGATTTTAATCTGTACATGGAGTGTGCAAAAAGTAATGCCCTATTTCTGGGCTTTCATATACTGGCAATGAAAGGAGTCTGTTAGTTTCCTCCAGCTCATGAATAAAGTCTTGTCTCAGTCAGTAACAGACGAAATGTGCAAAAATATACAGATAAGAAGCAAAGCCACAGGAGTCGCTGCGGCGTCTCCTCAGTAATGGCTGAGCTCTTCAGGTGGACGGGAGAAGTTGTAACTGTCCTCGCTTCCGATGTAGGCGTTTATGCCGCTGTTCTGGCTTCCCCACTCGTAACTGTCCGCAGCCAGACTACAGAGCGTTAAAAACACAGCATCCATTATTACTCATTATCCTTCCAACGCTTCCTGGACAGCAGGATTCAGAGGATTAAGCATGCTGCATCTACCTGGCTTGGATGTTCTGAGGCATGACGCTCCAGGCGAGATCATCGTCGCTGTCGTAACGTCTTGGGTTGTCAAAGAAGTAAGCCCTGGATGAGAAGACGTGACTGGGGAGGCCAGAGCTGCTCTGCAGGAGGCAAGCACACACAGGAAGGTAATGGTAACTACTTCCATTGCTTTAGCAAACCTCAGGATCTACTATCGCCTCATTTGACGCACTTCTCTCCAAGCGTTTTTCCTAATGATTGTGCATAACTTCTTACTAACTTGTTACTTAAGGGATTTTTCTGTGGCTGATGAGAGACAGGGAAACCAAATAGATGTTAAATGAGAAACAAGGTTATTGGAGGCCTCACCCTGTCCAAGTTGGGCTTCCGAACTCTAAAGAAATACACAACCAGAGAGGTAGGAAGCAGCTCCCAAACGAACAAAATCACCCCAAAGACGACATAGCCGGTGTCCCCCAGAGTCGACTGTAGATCTGCCTGAAAAGAAAAGTTTAACCAGATGACAAACAGCTCCTTCAGAGGGAGATACAAGCTCCAAATTTTCAGATGGTCTTCTTTCTTTTTTTTTCTCATAAATATTACTTTTAGCCCCACAAATAGTAACTCTGAATTGATGTTTTTTTATTATTTTTTAGAATTCTGAGGGGAAAAAAAGTCATATTTTTTTCATAACAGCCTTTTTCCTTTACCTTATGAATCTGAACACATTAGCAAATGATTTGCATTCACTCCATACTTGAGGACCTACATCCCCAGAATACAACATCTACATCTTTCACTCCAATATCACCACTTTGTTGGCAAGATCAAGGAATTGCACAAGGATATCATGGTCAAGACTTTTATTACAGACTCAGGGTCCAAATTACATAGAAAAGAGAACAAAGATGATATAAAAAAAAAGAAAACTGCTCCATTAACTACAGGAAACATCTGATCTCTGTAATTGCAAACAAAGGTTTCTGTACCAAATATTAAGTTTCATTTTTCTGTTTTCTTCAATAAAATGGAAATTAATTATTTAAAAATCATACATTGTATTTTTCTGAATTTTTGTTTTAGATTCCATCACTTACAGTTGAAGAGTATCTATGATAAAAATTACAGTCTTCTACATGCTTTGCAAGTGAGGAAAACCTGAAAAATCAACAGTGTATCAAATACTTGTTCTCCCCACTGTATGTAGATCTAGATTAGATTAGATTAGATTAGATTAGATTAGATGAGTTTTATTGATAATAAATAAGGGATAAAAAATACAAGGGAGTTAGCACAGTAGATTTAAGGTGATTTATTTACAATCAGGATGACTTATATACAGGTGGATTTTTACATTAAAGTGTAATA
This sequence comes from Jordanella pulchra, assembly GCA_034780135.1. Taxonomy (NCBI): domain Eukaryota; kingdom Metazoa; phylum Chordata; class Actinopteri; order Cyprinodontiformes; family Cyprinodontidae; genus Jordanella; species Jordanella pulchra. The sequence goes on from JAUZNJ010047293.1 coordinate 18,332, forward strand.
GGTAATGAGAGGTACACAAGACTAAAAATCACTAAAGACCATCAGCAGGAAGCTTGGGGAAAAGTGGAAACTTTTGGAGAAGTTTTTCACAAATGCAAGAAAAATGAAATGACCCACTTAGTCTTGTGCTTCACGCAAGATCTACTTTTACTGAATCGGGACAATTACAAGGAAAAAACTTTAGCCAAAGCTTTAAAGACTTTTGAGTTCTTAAAATTAAGTGACTAATTACTCTTCGTGGTATCTAATCTACAGGCTTTAGTGAACAGATTTTATCCTGTTTGAATGTATTATCTGGTTATTTAAAGAAAACAACACCTCCTATAAAAACATCATGATGTAGTGATTTACCTGGTCGGACACGTTGTACCAGTCGTAGTCAAATGAGTTAATGCTTTTGTTTGAGAGACCCAGGACAACCAGGTTGTAACAGGCTCTGGATGCATACAGGAGGATGACAATGGCTCCTATGACAGTCACCTGGCACACCGACGTCCCCTGCACGACATCATAACATTAACCAGCAGAAAACTCTCAAATTCAAGCTGTTCTCCCATTTTGTCTCATCACAACCATGAACTTCAGTGAATGTCGTTAGGATTTGTGACAGACCAACATAAAGCGGTTCATACTTTTCAAGTTAAATGAAAAGATAGAAGGTTTTTAAAGTTGCATATTAAAAAATAAATCTAATACTTTTATATCTAAACTCCTGAGAAAAGTGTCTGTAGAAGCAAATTTTCGGCAGCCAAAGCTGTAGACCTTTAGTTGTGTGTCTCTACCAGCCTTGAAACAGAAATGTTTGCATGCTTCTCTGCAGGGTTCATTCAGCTCCAACAGACTGGAAGGAGAGTTATCCTAAAGGTTGAAGGACATCGGCCCTCAGGGAGATGAGGTTGACACCTGTGCTCTAACAGGTTTCCTCCAAGGTTTACCCTTTAACAAGCTGCTTTCATTTCTCAATTAAATTGTCTGGGTAGGTTTGCAGGTGAGCAGTACTCCTTTCTTTTTGGGATTTCTTAAATGATGTCTAGTGTTTTGTTTTTTTTTTGGGGGGGGGACACTAGAGGCGCTTTCACAGAAAAGCTGGATTTAAACCGAGTTTAGCTTAAATACGAGTGGACTGCAATGCATTTCCTTGCATTGAATTTTATTTAGAGGCAACAAATGCAAAAAACTTTAGTACTACAGATTACTTTTTTGTCTTTAATCTGTTGAAATCTGTGTCTGTGATGTGAAACAGAAAGTTCAAGGAATGAATACTTTTGCATAACAGAGTGGCTAAAAAACTAAAGAGAGAGAAAAAAAAACAACTTGAAAGCTTAAGAGAAAAAAAAGGCTTGGATCTCACAGTTACAGCTCCATCTTACCTTGGACTCTAAATAAATGTTGGCCAGAGACATCTTGGCGATCTTGTAAAGACACAAAGAGAGCGAAACAGCACACAGGACAAAAAGCGTGTCGTTGATGGCGACTCTCACGAGCACAATGGTGTGAGCTTCTGCAGAGGACATCCTCACCAGCAGGGCACACGCTAAATTCACCACTAAAAACACCAGGCTGATGAACAGGAAGAGGAGGTAGAGGGGCAGCCTGGCAGGAAAAGATCACAGACTTATTTATTATTCAACCCGAAAAAACTGCAGTGAGGGAAATGAGCGGAAAATCCAGGGAAGGCCTGCGCTCACCTGTACCGCTGGAGCTCTGGTGCATATTTAGACTTTGCCTTAAAAACAACCTGAAAAAAAAAAAGAGACAGTTAATCATGCAAATATGCCAGGGTGTTTCACTTCTCTATTCCTGCTCCTCATTCCGATTAAACAGGAACCTAGAAGTAAAAAAAAACAAAATGGTTGCGTTTTATGTTTAAGATGCACAATAGTTTCACGGCTTCAGGCTCGTTGGAAACTCAACTAAAGCTCATATCAACACAAGAGGATTATGCTAAAAATAAGCCTGAGGCAGAGGCCGAGCAGGACTCGCTTCGTATGTGGATTGCGTAAGCTGTTGAAGACATGATTCATCTCATTTTGTTGCTGCTCTGAATGTGAGCCTCCTACACAGACAGGCCATAATAACCGGACTCCTTCCTCCCAAATCACATGAATGACTATGAGGGTGTCATATCAAGCACATAAGCGGCAGCCTTGTTCCTGCGCAAACAAGTTCCTGCAGCGCTTGTTTTGACGAGCGTTCCGTTCCCCGTCTCACTGATTTGGAAATGTTCACATCCTGATGAATGTGAGACTATTTCATATAATTTCTTTCATGGAAAGATGAGAAAAATGATTTCCTCTTAACATTTTTTGTGTCTTTTACTTTGTTTCACTCACTGTGAAACACTCTACCTTAACAAAGTTCAATTACTATTTAAGAGTGGCCTAGTCAAAGTCTTAATTGAATCCAATTAAAATCTAGAGACTTTAAGCTTTTTTTTT
>JAUZNJ010047304.1:0-31698 GCA_034780135.1 Jordanella pulchra
ACATATATATAGTGTCTGTTGTTCCCACATGATGTGGAAAACTAATTTTTCGGCTTTTCATCGAAGCATGTTCACTTTTCAAATATTTGGCCAACTTTTCAGATTTTTCCTTATGTTCTCTCTACTTTTATACAGCAGTGAGGCTAAAGGAGACTAAAGCAGGATGAAGCTTGGGGGATAGAAATGCTGCTGGTCTCTAATAATGAGGAAAGGAACAATCCATCAAAGTTTAAAACATCTAGAAAATGTTTCGCTTGGTTCTAAACAGTCAAGTCAAAATGGATGTCATCATAGATCCAATGATTTAGCCTGTAAATTACTTTTTATAAAAGGTGGATCAATTAAAACTAAACAAATAAATGTAGTTTTTTTTACAGTAATTAAATCAGAATTTTGGTGACTCTACTAAAATATCTGCTGGAAATCAACCAAACTTGATGAGCTTTTTGAACAGATTTGAAAGCTCCATGCTGCTTTTGAGAAGTAAAGACATTTTTGATTCATTGGATTTTTGAAGATATGACCACTGGGCAAGATAGGAGGAAGCTGTTTTTAACCCAGTAAACATGTAAAAGCAGAACTTGAAGGGAACGCAGGTGGTTTGTAGGAGCGTGCTGAGATACTGTGGGAGTTTACCCTGCAAAGCCTTACAGATGAACAACGGTGCCACCAGCTAACACTAAATGAAAGCCAAGCATAAAGAATGTAAAGGTGAGTGAGAGATTTAACATTGAAATGAACCATAGAGAAACAGGATACACAGCATCCATTTCTTTAAAGTGGACGATGCCTCTTGGCCGTAAAGCAAAAACTTACTTTACAGCCATGATGATTGGTTATCTTTAAAATGAAATTAATATTTGATTTAAGTTTCTTAACTAAGTTAGTAACATGGCTGAAAAACATGAGCTTTTTTAAATAGCTTGTTAAGCTTGTAACATTTTTAAATCAAATGGCTACCTGAAGTTCCTGATGTATTTTTTCATGGGTTTGAACATATCGAAGCCTTTATATGTTTGGTAGTTTCCCTTCCTCTATATTTTACCTCCCAAAACTAACTTTGTTTGTTTTTAAACTTCATAATGTAGTTTTTTTTCTTTCTTTTAATTACAGGAGGGACACCATAAACACACCACCCGATAAAATTGAATGACTGTTCTCCAGATTTAGAACATATAAGGCTTTTTATGTTTGGCAGTTTGCATCTCTCCATTCACACCTAACCAGTAATGGTCCTTTTTTCTTCAAAAACTTCCAGATTTTACTATTTGGTCTAACTTTACTTTCATGTGAATCACACCATAAAGAACAGATCCACATATTAAAGCAACACAAATGAATCAATGAGTGAACAAAGGCATGAATGAAGTTCTCCTGCTGTGAAGAACAAGGACAGAGACTGGAGCCCAGCCAGGACTCAGGAAACTAAAATAGGACTCTGGTGTTCCAGATCTCCCTGAGAGGCAGCAGGTTAAAGATAACCTACAGGACATCTCAGGACACATTTCAAAAAGAATGAAGATGCATTCAATGGACCACTGAAACTGTCAAATGCTAGCTCAGTTAGATCTACCATAAACCTTTGGTGTAGATTTTAGTTTTCACTTCTGTTTATGTGCTGATCACCTGCCTTAAGGTCTTACCTTATCTTGTTCCTCTCTGGAAGGCAATACTTTACTGGATAGAGAAATATGTAGATGACTCGAGGGGGGATGAATTCAGGGAGTAGTAGTACTTTGCATGTCTGGAGAGAATTGAGGTGGAGAGCACAGGAGTTGAACCCAGATATAAAGATGCTGGAAGGGTGGACAGGATGAAGAAGGATAAGGGAAGCCAAACCGCTCATTCACACAGGCCACTTCTTCTATGCGTCTTAGGGTACGGCAAATAGAAACTCTTCTAGTCAATTTGGTCTTCTGCTCTGTAGCACTGCGACGTGACAGGCAGCTCCACTCTGTCGTCCATCAGAAATATGGATCCATTGTAGTCTTTACTCTGAGAATGAACTGGTATGAAAATCAACCAATCTGACTGGTTAAACCAAGCTTATTTAGATTAACCAATATATTATGACAACAGTTAGAAACTGACCAAGTTATTGGTTTCGAATCAACCAGTTTGATTGGTTAACCAAACAACCAATAAAAATGATAACTGATGGTTTACTAATCTGACTGTTTGGCTGTAGTCAAACGTACTGTGTAATAGTTATAGACCTAGAGAAAAAATACAATTAAGTGTACATGTACAGCATGGAAATGTTGGTGTTAATCTTGGGTGTAACGCTAGTATTAACTAGTATTAAAATCCAAGGAGTGTTAGTGGTGACATTGGCGTCAGATGCAGGAGTTGGTTCAAGCTCTGGCTTTTACACTAATTAAGCAATATGTTAGTCAAAGTGATCAATACTGTATTAGTTTGCCCTTTTACAGATATAGATTGGTTGGGAGCTGGTTTGGAGCTTGTCTGCCGAGCTGTGTCTTTCTTGAACGTGGCTGCCTGGGAAGCTGACATATGCCTTTTGTATCTCTATTTCTTTCTGTCTATCTTCTTCTGCCTCCTCGAACCCCAGTCTTCCTCAGCAAATGGTCGCATACACTGAGCCTGATTCCGCTGTAGGTTTCTTCCTGTTCAAAGGAAGATTTTCCTCTCCACTTTCGCTACATGCATGCTTGGTGTGAGGGATTGCTGTGAGTCAATGAGTCAATGCAATCAGCTGGTTTTCCTTTGATAGAAAAATTTGAACCCATTTGACTGTGTGATTTGATTGAATTGTCTCTGTAGAGTGCCTTGAGATGACATGTGCTGTGAATTCACGCTATATAAATAAAAATGAATTGAACTGAATTGAATTAAAACACTGCCAATTGAGATAGGTTGTTTTAAGTAAAAGATTGATTGGACACATAACTATCAACCAGATTGGTGAAATTCAACCATTTTTTTGGTTGTATTGACCTATCAGTTTTTAGGGTGAAAACACATCATTTTCTGAAAACCAGATGAACCTGACAGGAAGTCAGATATGGAAAGAATAAAGCCTGCATGGCACATTTCTAAAGGCAATCTATGAAGTGATTCTAAGTGTATCATGTATAGACTGTTCCATGGCAAATTTTCCAAGGGACGACAGAGCGGACACTGAACTTGGTATGTGTGAAGCCAGCCTGACTCCTCATTCACACAGACTCCTTTGTCTATACATCTTCTGTGCTGTCGCAAATTTCTAGTTGCAGCAGTAATTCCTACTGGCCTTGTGGCATGAAGAGCACCTTCCCTCCATTATCCGCCAGAAATACAGATCAGTTCTATTTCTGATAGAGCAAAATGTGTTCATTTCTAAAAAAAAAAAAACTGATGAGCCAGACACATAGTTAGACATGTGAAGAGTAGCCAGAAGGTCATTTTTGTATTGATAGCTCAAGATCCAGGATCTCATAGTGGTTCTAAAAAAAGGCAAATACACAAGGATCTTAGGCAAGATAATTTTTAAAAGAACACAAGAAACTCAGAGGGCTTTGGCTTTCCACATGAGCCAATGCTCAAGCAGTAAAGGATTGAGATCCAGCTGCCCTTATTGTCCTGTTAATGGGCTGATGATCAAGTGGAAGCAAAGCTGAAGAACTTCACACTGCAATGACCTGGTAGCTCTGGTCCAACAGCGCCCTCTGGTGGAAACCTAGGTTCAGGGACAGTCACAGACCAACCACATAGAAATGTAGACCCCAGGTATCGGAAACTTTATCCTTGTATCCAAGGTGTTGCCATATTTCCAGGTATTAACAGAGAGGAAATGTCAAACCACTCAACTGTTTCAGAAGTAGACAGGTATTGTCTCTCATAGATAAAAAGGTTTTGACTGGAGATACGAATTCAGCTGAGCTGTAAATGTATGTATGAGCAAAGCTGCATACTAACCAGACCCAATTTTACCAGAAGGATTAGGTTGAGGACATAACCCACAGAGTGAGATGTGGGGTACACCCTGGGCATGTTGTCAGTCCATCAAAGGACAGCACAAAGGCACACAGGGCAGACAGATGAATTATGTTTTTGGACTGCAAGAGAAAGCTGAAGGACCTGGAGAGAACCAATCTTGGTAGGTGTGTCTAAATGGGTGGTTTAAACAGCAGGTTGATCTTTGACAGTCTGTAATCGAGTAGAGAGACAAAAACAAGTGGGTGGATGAAGGAAATGCAGGAAGAATGGAAAGGAAAACACCACACAGTTATTACAACCACCCGAAGTTCTTGTTTTTTTCTCCAGATTTAGAAAATATATAGGGCTTTTTATGTTTGGTAGTTTGCATCTCTCCATTCACACCTCACCAGTAATGGTCCTTTTTTCTTCAAAAACTTCCAGATTTTACTATTTGGTCCAACTTTCCTTTCATCTTACATCTACAAATGTGGATCACACCATAAAGAACAGATCCACATATTAAAGCAACACAAATGAATCAATGAGTGAACAAAGGCATGAAGGAAGTTCTCCTGCTGTGAAGAACAGGGACAGAGACTGGAGCCCAGCCAGGACCCAGGAAACCAAAATAGGACTCTGGTGTTCCAGATCTCCCTGAGAGGCAGCAGGTTAAAGATAACCTACAGGACATCTCAGGACACATTTCAAAAAGAATGAAGATGCATTCAATGGACCACTGAAACTGTCAAAAAGTAGATCAGTTAGATCTACCATAAACCTTTGGCGTAGATTTTAGTTTTTATCTTAGCATAGCATAACTATCACTCTTTAGTGAGCCAACTCCTCATATTCTACTACAAAAGGCTGGATAGTTGAGCAGTGTGCAGGAGCGGACCTGTGGAACTCCGCTATTCAGAACCCAAGGCCCTTAATGTCTAACACCGTATTATTCTCCCTAAGGTGTTGCCATATTAGTTATGATTTGTGTAACAGTTTAATTCTGTTTCTGATTTTTCTCAGTGGTCTACTCCTCTGTGTTGATTATCCCCCCCTGCGTCCTGTAAAGGCCAGATTCGTCGGCCAGATACGTCAAAGCAATGCGCCGTGGCCTGTTCGGATTCGAAGACTCTTTCGTATGCAGCCGACAAATGCAGCCTTCTTTTCGCCTGTTTTAAAAGACGGGTCTGGTGTATCCTAAGCAGCCCTGGGTATCCCATGAGTCATTCAAGCAAACCGGCTGCTTTGGAAAATGGCGACGAATAGTGTTGAATGTTGTAAATGCAGTTTAATATAATAAAAGCAGGTGAATAGTTCTGACTGAAATGAATGAAAAAAGTTATTTTTTAAAAGGTTATGGAGTTAGATATGTGGCGGTAATGTTTGATTCAGTGTTAATAGGATTGGCTGACATTTAAGCACGGATTCCAATATGACCACAGATCTGAAATCTGTGACCACGATTCTGCTTTGAAGCTCATCAACAATGAAATCAAATACACCCATAGATATACTGTACCTGAGCAGCACTCATTCTCTGTGTATTTTAGAACTGTCATTAGCTGTCACACCCATGTTGGTTACTATTCAGTAATTAACACTGCAGATGAAAAAGGCCACTGATCGTTTAAACTCAGGTCTAAACATAAGAAAGCACTACATTTAGCTCCTGAACATGAAGCTATTTTAGAAGCTGATTAGATCTTTGCAGGTCCAATCACAGCACTGTTTCCCCTCCCCTGCGAGGTCAGCCTCCTCACGCTCTTCATCGGATCAACACATCGCCAAACACACACTTACGCTTTGACGGATTCAGACTTTTAATCTCTCTGGTGTGCAGGAGGAAAATCTGTTCCTCCCTGCAGTCAAACAGTCTGCAGATTAGCTTTCCAACACCAACGAAAGTAGAATTAGAGAAATAAATTGAATTTGCTTTATGGCGGAGTAGTTCTAGTTTTAGAAATACAGGGATATTCCAGCAGACCTTCCTTACAGGAGGGGATTTGATTGAGATACATGAGGACTCAATAGGATTTGTTCACCAGGTGCTCCAGAAATAGCTCCCAGGGACCACTCTTCTGGACAAGGTTAGTGGAAAACATGCGTTCCTGATGGCCCTGCCAGGATGTACAGACTCAAAAACCCAGCATCTGAGGGGATTTCTGCAGCTTCCTGTCTGAAATTATGGGTCAGGTCCAGGCCACCTCAGAAAAAGAAGTGACTCTTCAGCACATTCAGGAACTGTACCGAAAATTTACCAGTGAATGTCCAAGTGGAAACCTGCACCTGCACGAATTCAAGAAAATCTTTGGGGTGAACAGCAAATCACCAGAGGAGGAGCTGGCTTTCATTGAACTTGTCTTTAAATCCTTTGATACAAATAAGGTAACGCTTCTTGTTGTTTGATAAATCTGTCTTTGCTGATCTAAGGTTGTAATCCACAGGGTATTTTATTTATGGTTCTGTTTAGGACGGTAAATTGGACTTCATGGAGTATGTGGCAGCTGTGAACCTCGTTCTCCGTGGAAAACTCATTGACAAACTGAAGTGGTCTTTTAAAGTGTACGACAATGATGGGAATGGCTCTCTGACCAATCAGGAAGTGAGACGTGTTGTCAAAGTGAGTCTTCAGCTTATGGTTTGTTGAAAACCCTGCTTGTTTCGTGGAAAGCATCTGAAGCAGTTATGAAAGTCACAGTGAATGAAGTTGAGCTTTAAATGAAACTGGTTCACATGTAGTAGTTCCCAGCGCTGTATGTGGGGTGGTGGGGTGGGAGGTTGTCAGATCACGACCAGGACTGATCACCAGTAACAGGGACGTATTTATGTATCTTGGATTGTTCAGACCAGTTGTTGCTCCCCATAAGTACCCGTAAGTCCCCAAAATGTCATTTATTCCTGGAAAATTGTCATAAACATGGCCACACACACACAAGTTTGTATTTCTATTCATATTAAGACTTTGCATTGACTTACATTCGTTTTAGTTACCTTACCTCTAAACCGAATCCCGGTATTTAAAAATGGCGGTCCATCACATTAGAACCAGCTGTTGGCCTGTTGGTCCTCAGATGGTTAGTAAATATGCTGGAAATGGTCCTACATAGGTAGTATAAACTAGTAAACACACACACACATATACACAGACAATGAAATAACAAAAGAATATGTAAGAAATTATTATACCGTTTGTGTTATGACAGATTTCATAATATATGTTAAGATTTTTGTTCAAATACTGATGTAATAGTATGACATTTTCCCCCTCAGATCATCACCAAAATTAAAAGACGCAATGAGCAGAATGTGGAACATAATGTTGATGACATCTGTGACAGGATATTTCAACTGGTGGACAAGAACAAAGACTGTAAGTGAAAACATGGAGAAAAGGCTTTTTATTTAATAACATTACCAACATTACCATCTCTATATCTGAACACTGTGTATTATAGAGCAAAAAGGAACTGGAACTGGAAACATCAAATACCCCCTGGAGCCATCTAGAATGGGTAATTCATGTCAGGGAACCATTAACAAAGACAATGTTGATATTTGCAGGTCAAATATCATATTTTAGAACCAGAAAATTCAAAAATGTTGAACTATGACCCAAACATATTCAATTTTTTCTTTATAATGCTGTTCGAAGTAGACAATTAATTCTTAAGTTCTCTTTGTTTGAACAAAAACAGTCTTGGGAGCTCAGTTTCTCTAATACAGAAAAGCTCGGCCATGCATGGATGATTATATAAGTTAGAATAACTCTTGTTTTGAACATCCCTAGACTAAGGAATGAGGTCACATTATGGTTCATCTCAAAGTTACAAGAGTTTTTTTTCTTATTATTTTTTTCTTCAGTAAAGTCAGCAGCCAGACCATCAGGTGTTCAACTATGTTTGAGCTTGAAGGTCCTCAGCAAAGAAAATGTTTATTTTCATCATTGTTTCCTCTGTGAGTGAAATAAAGTCTGCTGCTGTTTGCAGATCATGTGTTTAAGTTTATTCAACACCTTCCAGCTCCTAAATCTTTAAACATTACTAAGCTGCTGCTGTGCCTTTTTCTCAGCGTCTGAGCTAAATGATTGACTATAAGTTTATAACATATTTTTTCTTTTAATGTATTTCAGTCTTTAATATACCAGAACTGCTCCTCTTTCTAGAGTACAGTTTTTTTGGTATTCTACCCACTTAAACCAACATTTTATGAGAAGTAATCATATATAAACTCAGAAAGTTTTAGCATCACCAAAGATGGTGTGCTGGGTAGAATCACCAAACCAGCATCTGTTGGTCCTAGACCAGATTACTTGTCTCTAATAGGTTGATTACAGCCCTAGATTATTTTTGGACGATCCAAGACTGGATGTCTCTGCAAGGAGGGGCAGACAACTGTATGAAAAACATAATCACTTAATTAATATAGGAAGGGACATCTCCTATATGGCAACAGATGATTAACACATGCTCCTTCTTACTCTGGGTTGGTTAACAACTCTACATAAACATAGCATTACTGGTTACAGTAGGGTTTGAGGTGGAGGGCAGCCATTATAAATAATTCTTGGTCAGAAACACAAAGGAGATCGGATTCTACTGTGTCAAATTTGGCTGTCATCAACAAGCGTTAAAAATAAAAAACATATTCAACCCTCCAACCATTAGCTACAGTGTTTGACTAAAGGAACTGGACCCTTTAAGCTGTTCACTGTAGGACAATGTTCCAATCCTGAGAGTAAGAATGAAGATGTTCATCATCCAGGAAGAGTTTGAAGCTGCTGTCTATCCTCACTGAAAGGCATCCTTTGAGATAGTTGAACATCTAACCAGAATGCCTTCTTCTCACATCGAATTGGGGATTATCCAAGTACCTCCTACTGTGAGGTGATTCTGAGGTCAGACACATAACTCATTTAAAGGATTATGGTTTTTTCTAACTGGGAACACCATGAGATCCTACAGGAAGAACTGGTGAGAGTCACTGAGGAGAGAGACATCTCCTGGTTTCTGTCCCAAACCTGTCAGCTAACCTCGGATATGTGATGATCACAAATTCTGAGTTCTTTATTGATCGGGAACAGTTCATCAGCGACTTGCAGTAAAACAGCCTAAGGATATTTTGGAGTGATTCAAATATATGTATATTTTAGTTTTGTTTTAGAAAAATTGTGTCATGTTGTTCCTAAAAGTGTATAATTCAAAACTTTGTTTTTCATTTGCAGGTCAAATATCTTTGGAGGAATTTATTGAGGGGGCAGAGAAGGATCCTTGGCTCATGGAGCAGCTCAGACTGGACATTGCACCAACAGACTGGTTCATTAAACACCAGGAAGAGAATTCCTGAGTCCTGGTACATGACTGGACTGTGTGAATATTCAGCCTTATCATTAAGAACATTTGACTTTTTCTGTGAGGAGATACGGATGGATTAAACTACAATGTTCAGCCTTAATTTTTGATTTTCGGGAAGGGGTTTGTGCCCATTTCCCTTTAGCAGAGAGGATGGAGTCATGTGAAAGTCGTTTTAGTTTAAAGCTAAAAGTTTCCCTTCATAACATTTCAGTCATGAATGACACAAACAATGAATTCTGGATCTAATGGGACTGAATGAAGAAAAACCAGAGAGACTCAGGGTCAACCAGTTTCATCGCTGGTCATTTTCTTTTGTTTTGCTTTTTTGCCTTTTTTCTTCTAAATCTATCTCTCCCCATACTTGTTGGTACCTCTGGTAAAGTCGTCTAAAAATCCTTAAAATAAATTATTGTTTTGTCAAAAGATCTTCACTTATTATAGGTTTTCTCTCTATGGTCCGGTGTTCTGGGTTCTCTCTTTAGCCCCAACCACTGGTTTTCTACAGAGTTTAGGTCCATAGATTCAATAAGATTGATTGACTGATCTAGCAAATTCCACATCTTTATGATGTGGGACAAAAAAAGGCTTTTTGTTGCCATACCTACCAGACAACCAGATTGCGGTGGACATTTTCAATGGTTGCCTAAAACATGCCAGGTTTCCTATAATGAGATGTTTGTACCTTACCTCCTAACTTCCTGTTTGTGTTTGGTGGAACTTTGATCCTACCAAAGCCTCATAAACTCCAGCTTCAATTAGCTCATATTTTGTCATTATTAGTCTGACAGTGGATATAAAAAGGTTTGGAACAACAGCCATTCTCTTTCATCCAGTCACTGAGTTGTAACTTTTAAAAAGTCTGCCTTACTTTAACACATGTTCTCTTATTTTTTTCATCTTCTAGAGTGACAAACAGAAATGGGCCTCAGTGTCACATTACATTCAAACCCATAGAAATAATCAGGTGAAGAAAAAAGGCAAAAAGATTTTGAAGTGACCTGTTCAAAATCAGTTTCATTTGTTTTAAAGGAAGTAGCAGTCAGTCCATCCATCCGTCGTTTAAGAGGTTTCCCTGCTTCAGCACAGCGGATTTCCATTGATAGCTGAATTAACAGGCTTTTGCTGAACTGCAGTGATCAGAATCAGCAGCGCTGAAGCCAAGAAACATTGAAAACCTACAGGACAGCGTCCCTCAACCACTGAGTTTGGGCATGCCTGGCCTAACCCAAACCCTATTCCCAGTGATTACCAAGAGATACCTAACCTTAAACTTACCTAAACTCACTTCATACCTTAGTCTTAACCGTAATCCCAAACCGAAGAGGAGAATCTTTCCTCATTGGGATCAGTCGACTCATCTCCAAAAAGTAGCATATTTCTGAAATATTGGCCTCACACTGTCCCCACAAGGTAACAAAAGATTTTTTGTATTTATTTCTTTACATGTGATACTGGTTGTGGTACCAGATGTGGTACAAGATGTGGTAGCAAGGTCTAAGTCTGAAGGAAACAGTTGACTGATACCTGCTAAGCTGCAAAATGACGATATGTATTTAATTTTATTGTTTGTGCTGGTTTAACATTCAAAGATGACATTAATTAGCTAAATCTTCAACTCCTATCAGAAAACCTCGACTTCCAATGTGTTTTTAATCAATCAATCAATCAATCAATCAATCAGTATCTCTTTATATCACTCTTTACAACATACAAAAGTTAACAAAATGCAAATTAAACAGAAAAACAAAGATGCGCATTAAAACATGTCAGAAGATGAGTCATAATAGAGCATCAGAGTATGCCTACCACTGAGCATTACAGCCTCATTTAGATCTATGATACAGCCTAAACCTGGATAAAGCTATATTCCACTCACCACACTGTTTTTACCTTGACCTTGGTACCTAGAAGCTGCACTGCCATGAAGACCTTAGTGCCCTGTTGTTTATAAGGAGTGAGGGGGGAGATGCTATTCTGGACGTTAAATTAAAGATCTTAAACTGAATGTTAGAACTGACTTCAAAACCAAAGAAGCTATGAAATAACTTGTGTAAATGTTGCTCTGGTTGTGTTGATTAGAGTTAGGCATAGCTGAGGGCCAGGAAGGAAGCTCTGGCTAATTCTGATAAAAAGAAATAATGTAAATTATGATGTGATAAAAGCATGAATGGCCTTCTTCCAGGTCACAACAAAGAAGGAAAGTTACAGGTTTGGCCTGGAGACAAAGCTTTGTCAACAGTATTGATCTGACCATAGTTGTTTCTCACATTGAGGGCAAAAGTCCCAAATGTGACAACATCACACAAGCAGAATACTGCTGAAAAATAAAGGTACACCCAGTCTTCTCAATAATCTGCTGCAAACCTAAGCCATAGCTTTACCTGATTTATTGCAGCTGAGCAGACACATTGATGTCCATGTAGCTTAAAGCTTAATATGCTATTTATCATCAATATATTGTCATAGCTTAAAAGGTAAAGGCAACTCCCCTGCATCAGGAAGATTGCAGTTTTCTTCTGGTCTGCATTTTATCACTAAACCTTGAAGATTGTGAACCACAGGTTAAGCAACATGCTATGAATGTTGGCATAACCCTGGAGCCAGGTTTCAAGTTCAACAAATAGATCTGAGGTGTTTTGCAGAAAATTTTAATTCAGATATGCGAGGTCACCAAGTAAAGCCAGACATGAGCTGGAGACAATAGTTAATGCTTTTAGCATCAGATCATTTAAATACACTTCTTTCTGGGACCAGGCATATATACCTCCACTGGCTCTCTGTGTGCCGAAGAGTGTGTTTTAAAACCTTTCTCTTGGCTTTTAATTGTGTTTATGTTCTTGCTCCTTTATGCTCTCTTCAGACGACCATCCTCTGTTGGTGGAACAAATAAGATCAATCATTTTCAGTCAGAATCATGGAACAAATTGTCTTGAAATATCCGACAGGCTTCTTTTCCTGCTGCTTTCAGGTGTCTTTTAAAAACACACTTATTTTCATGGGGCTTTACTTTCTGTGAATCGATTTCTGTTTTTTGTTTTACTACATTTTACTTTAGATAAATAAAACTTTTTTAGATTTGAAAATCTATTCCTAGTAGACCTATACAAACACCGATATCCAGGTGTCTGTTCAGCGCTGCAGAACCGAAACCATAGCGGTTCTGTTCATTACCTCAACTTTATTGAACTTTTCAGGGTGTTTGTTTGGTTTTCACTTTCAGATGTCGAGTACATTGCAAATATCCTTGTTTTCAAAAAGATCAAAACTGGATGTAATGACAGCATTATTTCAGGAAACAGTCTGAGAACTGTTGCTTTTTTTTATGATTGATGATTATGTGGGATTATAACTAGAAGAAAGGTTCACAAGTCCAGCTTTAATTTGCCTGTAACTGTTTTTCACTCTGTGCCTCTTTTAAACAAACATCCACCTTAGGTTATGTATCTGAACAGGTTTCTTTACTTGATTTTTTGCAAAGCTTCATGCAGAAAAACTGGGGCTGATGCTGAAGACTTTGTGTGATTTATAACCATATGTTCTCTTTAAACTTTGGTTTTACTGAAAATAAATGATATATTTGGGAAAAAAATACTGTTTGAAGTCTCCAAAGCTTTATGACTCGACCACATTGTGATTTGAGGGTTTTTCTTTTTCATGCCTTCACATTTTAGGCTTTCAACATTTAATTTAGCTGTTTACAAGAATCCGACTGCAGCTTCAGTTACTTCATATGGGGGCTTTTACTGTATAGATTTAGACGGACTAAACTAAGCCTTTAAGGCTCCTTAGCAGTCAGCATTATAACTGCTGCCCTCACATAGATACTAAAGACTGGGACCTTGTTCTTTGTACACTTATATCTAACATTAGCTGTGCAGAAAATAAATAGGATCAGTTAACAGATTTGAATATTTTCATTTGTTTGGGAAATTCTTGGAACTGTGATTTTCTTCAGGATGAAACAGGTGTCTGCGGAGTTAATGGATTTCATAGAGTTAGGAAGACAGATTAAGAGGCCAAGAGGTCAGGCCTCACAGGGTGAAAGGGCTGGAAGTCTTTGTGGAACTTCATCTGTAAAGAGAAACTGGAGTTAACCCAGAATAATCTCCTCACTGATGTAAACGGAGTAAAGCAACCCTGAAGCAGCTTCTCAGAAAAGAAAGAAAAAAGAACGATAATATTCCCCCAAAGGGAAATGGTAAGAGGGATAGTACTATATACTATACTACTGTGTTATTAATGCACTACAGTCATGCATTAATACTTATTATGTTCCTGCCTAAAATACAAAGTTACTCAATGGATTAAAAATAATCCATCCTGGTGAAGTTTAAGATAAGAGCTGAAAGATGATCTTACTTCATAAATAAAAACATTTACAAACAAAGTCCAGCAGATGTGTTCGGTCGGTATTTTAAAAGAAACCATGCAAGCTCAAAATCTGAGATTAAAATCAAATCTTGACATTAAAAAACTGGTTTGATTCCAGTGTAAACTGGTTCCCTACATGTGGGCCGGATTACATTGTTGCTTTCTTGCAAGTTGAGGGTTAATTTCAGGGCAGGTACTGCTGGTGAAATCATGAACATAGGGTCATTTTATTCAGAATGACTTTTTTTAATCCAATAAATTTCACCTGCAGGGATGAACCAATCATTAATGTGGACGTTTCTATGACAGCAGGAATTTGCTCTACATTTGAGGAACATCCATCCTTCCATCTTCTCCCACTTTCCCGTCAGGGTCGCAGTGGGGCTGGTGTCTAACTCCAGCAGTCTATGGGTGAGAGGTGGGGTAAACTCTGGACAGGTCGCCAGTCTGTCACAGGGCAGCATTACCATCCTCATAAACATCCAAGCACAATTTAGAGATGTCAATTAACTTACAGTCATTCTTTTGGACTGTGGGAGGAAGCCGGAGTACCCGGAGAGAAACCACACAAGCACATGGAGAAACTCCATGCAGAAAGACCCTGGACTGGGAATTGAATCCAGGACCTTCTTGCTGAAAGGCAACAATGGCACAAAATATGTCATTTAAAGGCCTATTTCAAAACAACATTTTATAAAACAAAGAAAAATGCTGTGGCTCCTTGACCTGTGGATTAACTTTCCAGACATATCAAAGAGGAAAACTCTCTGTGGTCTGAGAGGTGCCAGATGGTTCAGTGGTGTCTGGTCTCTGATTCATTCTAAGGAAAGCAGTTTTACATTAACTCTGGGATGGATGGATGGACGGACGGACAGACGGACAGGTGGATGGGGATATTTTTGAAACTAGGCAGCTCAGGTGGGGTTTGCATTGTTTGGCAGGAGAGCTGTCTCTGCCCTGATGTCCACCTTGCACTGCTGGTCAGTGACCTTGGAGGGGGACCCTAAAGAGTGGCCCCCATCCCTTCCTTCGATGGATCCTCCAAAAGATTTATAACAGAGAACAGTTTCTCCAGTACTGCACACACACAGAAACCATCATATGTGGAGGCTAATACAATTAGTTAGTTGAACAAGGAGCGCAGAGTGGCTATGGCTCCTCTTTATAATGTTTGTAATGGGAAAAAATTTAGACTTAGCTTTGATGCCTCACTATTTCATTTTCATTATTAGCTTGTGTTTGTTATTAAAGTCCTTTTATACCCCTCTGTCTCTTAATGATTATCTTGGCCTGAACCAACTGTGGCTCATCTGGTCTTGAGTTTATTAAGGTCAACAACACAGTGGAACTGGGGGACTTATTCAATGATTATGTGTTTATGCTATGTTTAGTTTTTTACTTTTCCCTATTTTTGTGTTGTTTTTCATCAGTTAAGGATCCAGTTGAAACTGCCTCATTTCGATTTGTATGCAATATGTCAACAAAAGGAGGCCTACTTACATTTGTAAAAGAAAGAAAGAAAAAACAGAGGTGCCATTTTTTTTTAATAAATAAAAAATAGAAACTAGATAAAACTGTCCCAACTTTATAATACTGTGTGATGACTCTATTAAATTATCCTTCCTTAGTTTGAAAATTAAACCGGAAATGAACCTGTTGTGCTCCTCTGGATATTTTACTTTCTTTAAACAGTGACAACTGAAAAAAAAAAAGCATGAAAAATAAACGACAACTAATCATATTACTTTTTTTTACCTTTATCCTCCTGAGATACATTTTGGACCCATAAAAATGACATTTACAGCCAATATATCTCTCCCCGTAGCTTCTCTTGTGAAAAAACAGAAACATTTCTTATTCCGGTCCAAACTGCGCATGCGCATCCGCTTCCCAGTCTGTTGACAAATGTGATATAGACATCCCGTCCCGTTGAAGGTTTCTACTCTAAATGCAATAAAATGTAACTTTATTGGACTCCTTTCGACTAAGTGGCGACTCGGCTGGGTTCTTCATGAACTTTTGAGAGCGGTAAGCTTTTTAACTGCTGTTTGACAGGACGGGGAACAGAGCAGCATTTCAATGGTTAGCTAAGAAGTTAGCCCTGAGCTACTGGACGCTAAGTGGCCTTAGCTGGTTTTAAAGCTGCTCCTGACATGTCTGTGCGGGTTACAGAGGCTGTGGCTGCAGCGTCAGCTAGGCGTCCCTGAAATCTTTTATACTGCTCTGAATATATGAACATTAGCTAACAAATTATAATCTGACCCGGATTAACTCCTCATTGACTCCTTTTCTGCTGGTCTTTGGACTGTTTGGGTTCGGTTTAACTGTTGCTCCTTGTAAACTCAGAAATTAGTCCAGGGTTATGTTCCAGTTTGTAACCTGTGGTGGTTTGCGTGACAGAACCAGTGTGACCGGATTTTTTTCCTCCAACGTGACGTGGGCTGGACAGCTGAACAGGCTGATCGTGTGTGGAAGCAGGCCTCAGGTTCACAGAGGATGGCTTGTTTCTGCGTGAACAAGAAGGCTATGCTTGATGGGTTTATTTACTTTTATTTTCTGTCTCAGCAGCCAGGTTTGTAATCATTTATTAATCAGTAGTTCTCTACAGTCCCTGGTTGTATTTTATAGGTCTTTCTTTGCACTCTGGCTGCTTTTACATATATTTTTTGTCCACTTTTTAATAATGCATTTAGCCCTGTTTATCAGGACCCTTGAATAGATCAGGAATAAAATGCCTCTTCATGTCCCCTTTTACAGCTCACACTCCGCCTTCCTTGTGTCTTCCTGTTTCCTTTCCACATCCAAAAATAAAGCTAGTATTTAAATAATGAACCCAGTCAGCTGATAACTGCTTAAATCCATTTAATTTAGGATGTTTTCATCTGACAAAAAAAGAGAAAAAGGAGGAGATAGATCTGGTAGAGACCCGCAGGTTGTTAGAAAAACTCTGGTGATGATGTTGATCTGTTGGCTCATTTCTTCTTTCATCTCTTCCTCCTCTGTGCCTCAATTACTCTGTGACTTCCAGCATTTGGAGAAATGTCTGATGTGAGCATCTGCTGCTCTCAGACTCTGTCTAACTGGCTAAATGTTACATTGGTGTGAAAAAAGACAAGTTAATAGCACTTGGAATGTGTTCTCCATGCATAACTATACGCCAGGCATGCCTTAAATACATGAATATCACACCAACAGATGTTGCAATGATGATGTATTGCCCAGCCTTAGGGTGTGTATACTTTAGACGTCCCCGGGTAAAGTAAAGACAGTAGTTATTCCCACTACAGCAGAAGAGCTGAAGCCTTGAAGTTTAATAGAATAATTTATTATGCTGTTATTATTTGCAGAGGAGCAGAAAGGATCAAATTCTGTCCAAGAAGTATTGTGATGTTGATCCGACTGCAAACAGCAAGATTCTGTTTGGACAGATAAGAAACAAAAAGATAAGAAACAAAGGAGCGGTTGTTTTGAGTCCTACTAGTCTTTTCTCACCAGGAAGTGATTTACAGGCATCCCTTTTGTATCGTTGGTCAAATAAAGCAGTTTTCTCCTCCCCTGTTAGATAAAGGACTGTTTTTTTCAGGTAAATTGAGTGTTTTTTTCAGCAGAGGGAAAATCAGCGATCAACATTCACATAACCCACATGGCACAGCTTCACCTTTCTGTCTCAGCCACTTCCTTGTGAAATTTCCCCTGCTGATCCTCTACCTGACTCCCTCTGAGGGTGATAAATATTTAATCAGGAGAACACAGTAAGCTGGCTCCTGTGAGGCTGTGTGTGTTTCTGCCAAGCAGAGAAGCTTTGCAGGTTTTTTGTTTTGCATGTTTGGTTCATATCACAGAAACAAGATTGTTCACATATTCTGGATTATATGGTAATTGGAGTGGCCAGGATTTATTTCAGGTAAACAATAAATACCCATCCAGATGTTGTCCAGATATTTCCAAGTTTCTAGCTTTAAGTGAAGTAGAATAATTTAGGAGTCATTCGTCCTTCACTGTTGTCTACTTGCTCCGGTCCACCTCTACCCCTGGCAGGAAACAGCATGATGCTGCCACCACTGTGGCTGATGGGTGCCTCCTTTAAACATGGGACATCTGAAGCTTTTGTCCAGAGGGTCTTCGGCTTGTCCAGGAGGGCATCTGCAGGTTTCATTCAGGGCTGAAGTTTAACTGAACCATCACAGCTTCTGCTGTTTCATCAGGTCGACTTCAGCCTTTGTTTCCTTGGTTGTTGCTGGGCGTCCAAACCAGTTTCATCCAAGGGGCCCAGTTTGGGTCTTGTTCTGGTCTTCAGCAAACTATGAATCGATTGGACTTCTGTTTCTGCTGTTGATCAGACGCCATACTTATCTACAGATCTACAGATCCTCACTGAGTTCCCTGAACATTTAGTGTTGATGGTTGATTCACCAAAAACCTTTTTTGATTCTGCAAAGGGAGAATATAGGCTTATAATTAGCCAATTATGACCCCAAACCTAAAGTTAGAGTTTATTTACATTTCACAAAATACATCCTAGAACCTTCAGCTTCTCTGGATACCAGATGTAGGTTAGCATCTCAATCACAGTCATGCTTTGCTGAGTCATTTCACCCTAAGAGAAAAAAGATCTGTAAAAGTTAAAACCTATATAGATACGTGGAAAAAAACCCTCCCAGTGGCTGTTTGGACCTGGTGGGAACAGAAAAGACACAGAAAATAGAAACTGAGCTAAAGGAAAAACCAGGAGGCTCCTCAGAGGAAGATGATGATGATGAGCAAACTGTTCCCCCTGGTTGGTTAATGTTGGAAACATTGTCAAGCATTATTTGATGGTTATCAGTTGTTAAGATAAAATAAATGCTGTTGAATCAAACATCCTCCCAAAACCAGGATGGAGAATGAAACAAATGAAAATCTGAAACGAGCATCAACAGTTCCGACCCAAACACTTTAATTACTAAAACCAGATTATTCTCAATTGTTTTGTTATTGATCCTGTAGCTTTAAATGGATCCAAATCAACCAGAGGAAACATGGACATCTTATCCAAACACTGAAGAGAACCAGAGTTCTGTATAAAGTATCCAGTGATGCAAAAATCAGGAGTTTTTTCACTAATCTTTGGTTTACTTTGAGTTCTCAGTAGTTTTATGAGTGTGATTTGGAAATTTAAAGACTTCAACACATAAGTAGCTCTGAGTTCAGCAGAAATATGGAAGATTTTAGGAGATCATCCTCATTCAGGTTTTCACTACTGACCTTCTTTAAGGGTTTCTAGTTCGGATGCTTTCACTGAATTTCGGGGTTCTGTTGTTTCTTTGAATCAGAACTAAGCGATCACCTTTTTTACTTCCTGCACGTTTGTGTGTGTTTCAGGTCTGTAATCAGCCATGCTGAAATGGTTTTCCGGGGAAGAGGGAGAGTCTGGCTCTCTGGTAAGTTATGTCTTTATAAAGATAAACAGTCAGATGTTTCTGGTGTTGAGTCATTCAGAAACGTATAGCTAGAACTGTGCTTTAAAAAAGTGTTTAAAATGCAAATAATTTCTTCGTTAGAGCAATAGCGCCGTGGTTCAGTCCTCCAGAGCTTTTTTGGTGTTGCTTTTAGACACGTTCCTGCTCCAAACACACCCGCACCAAACGGCTGACCTTCTCCTCAGCGTTCAGCCATTCAGCCCCGCAGAGGCCTGGAAACAAGCCGTTCATTAGATGCAGATGTGTTGGAGGAAGGGTGCATCTAAAAGCTGCACAGGACTGGGTTGATTTAAGAGTGATCTGAAGCTGTTTTATATCAGTTTTCACCAGAGATAAGCCACTTATTTTACACGTCATCAGACTGTCAGGTTTATCTGTGCTGGCTTTTCATTGTTCTTCATGTCCAGATAAACTGGGATCAGACAAACTGCTGACCTCAGAGCTTTTTGCTGAGCTCCAACTTCCTGAGAGGATCAAAATGATCCCCCCACCCCCCAAACATCCGAGTCAGCTTTGCTTTCCCCTGCTCCCAGTATCAAGGCGTTGTTCATTTGTAATCAGTCAAACCATCAATCCATTCCTCTGTGTGTTTATTTATCAGCCTGTGGACCGGCCCGCTCTTTATTCCATTCTGATCTGGAGTGAAATCTGCCATAACTCCAAGTTAACCTGTGTTACATATAATTGTTTTAAAAAAGCTCCCTGTAAAGCTCTGAAAACTGTAATTTAAAGGTATATTTTATTTCTATACCGCTAAGATTATATACCTCTTTACCAAGAGGAGCAAAATCTAATTAATTACGATAAAACAAGTCTTTATACTCCAAGCGTCCACCCTAATAGTGTTTTAATTGTCCTTTTGAGCCTAAATAGAACCTCAGCATTGGGAGACATGAGCTGACATAAACAGTCATGGCGCCATCTGCTGGCAATGCCACTCAACTACCAGGAAGCCAGATAGTGACCGCTGACAGAGCTACTAAATAAGGGCTGCAATGAGTCGCAGAAAACTCACGGCTCGGGAGGATCAGGCTTAAAAGCACCACTAGCACTGCTAGCGCTATTAGCTAGGAAATGTACTCACCTGTCTATTAACTTCACAGCGACACCAAAAAGCTTCCTGAGCTTCAGCGAACTCCAGCGGTCCGACTTTTTCTCAGTACAGCTGGAGTTTTATTTCTCTAGGAATCAAACATCTTCCTGCACCTTTTTACACTTGATCTTGAACTTTGACTCTTTTTTCCAGAACTATCCCGACTTCCACTCTCGCTCGCCTGCATTGCTTCGGCTTGTTGACGAGGTGGATGCATGTGCAGTGATGTAATCCTGGTCACATGATGTTGTTATGGTCGTTATGCACAAAAAGCTATAATCACTAACAAAAAAGTAACAAATGCTGCATCAGTAGGACTGTGTAATCTATCATAAAAATGTTGTAGGAATGAATGAATAACTTTATTTTTGACAGGAATCTAACATGCAAATAACTATAGCTAATGACATGCATAATTGTTACATATATATTTACTGTTTATTCCTATTCCTATTGAACTAATAAGTCCATACTGCTCCAAAAGTTTGCAAATAAGTTTATTTACATGTAGACATTTCAGTGCCTGCACACATCTTCATTCATCCAATTATTACTCATAGCCCACACAACCATTAGAAAAACATGCATGCACCCGTCTCTAGTGGCTAAGAGAAGCACTGATCTTCAACGCCCTTCTTCCATCTCATATGTTTCAATAAAAACAGTTTAAGCCTTTCATTTCTGCTCTTTATTCTTAACTTTAATATAATTATAACATGAAGTGTTTGAGTTAGTTTGTGATGAGGAGCATCATTCATCAATAGAGAGGCTGGAAAGCAAATGAGAAAACAAAATGTTATTATTTGAGCTTTAGAGGAAAACTAATGTTTTATCAGATCTTCTAATGGATCAACAGGTTCTTATTAAAAACTTACTATTAAAACTGCATGACTTGATGTTTTAGCAGAAGAAACAGGATTCGTCTTTGATAACAGAGTCTCTCTGCTCAGTTTTCTTATTAATTGTTCCTCTCAGGGCACAGGCTCCCCCCCCAGCGCCGCAGGGCGTTCAGAGGTTCCTGTGGAGGAGATGGCAGAGCGGCTGAGCCAAACGGAGCAGCTCGTCTCTCAGCTGAAGGAGCTGATCAGGGAAAAAGATGCTGCGCTTCGCTCCAAAGATGACCAGCTTAAGGTGAGGGAGGCGACGGTTTGGGATAAGTTTGGGCCAGCCTTATTCTGTAGCTGGTTCATGCCAGGCTCACATGGATCATGTTAACATTTAAACCCTGGAGACAAAGTCTAAGCTTCACTGACAGAGACGGGAATGTGAGATGAGAGCTCGGTAAATGTTCCACCATGATGGAGCTCATTGCTTTTCATTGTGACTAAGGTGGAGAAGGAGGCGTGTGAGTCCAAACTGTCGAAGCTCCGCCTCCAAAACAAAGCCAAGGTGACGTCTCTGACATCACAGCTGGAGGAGCTGAAGAAACGAGGAGGAGAGGCGGGGACGCCGACTCACAGCAAGAAGGTTGGAGAACGTTTGGCTCTGCTACAGGAACAACTGAGGACAAATCCACTCATTTTTAGAAATGAAATTATTTCCAGTTGTTCCATATGGCCTTTTCCTGTTTTTCTTATTTTTGATTATTTGTTTATTTTTCTATTTTATTTTTTTGTTGTTTTATTTTTTCATTGCTTTATATTTTGTGTTGTTGTAATTGATCTTTTTTTACTTTTGTTTTTAATTTATCTCTTTTATTTCTTTATAATTTTTTAATTGTATTTTTCTTGAACCTATTTTATTTAATCTGATTATTTTTTAAATTTTGCTTTATTGAAGTTTGTTTTTCTTCTACGTCTTGTTTTCAAACTACTTCTATTAATTGTTCTCCTTGGTTCCTCCTCCTCTTCCATCGACCAATAATAAACCAGCCGTCTGCTTGTCTTCAGGGTTCCTCGGACGGAGGAGGAGAGCAGGCCAGTCGGGGAAAGATCGTGTTGCTGAAGAAGAAGGTTGAAGAACTGGAGCAGCAGCTTTCACTAAAGGATGGAGAGCTGGAAAAAAAGGTGAATAATAATCCCATGTGTAAGTTGATCCAGTTGTTTGTCTGGATGGTTTTTCTGTTTAGGAAAATCTAAAGACATCAGTTCCTCTCCAGAGAAAAAAGAAACGCTGATATTTTGTTTTCAGGCTTCAGTCTTCCTTTGGTTTTGTTGCATTTAACCAAACTTGATGCTCATATTCCTGTAAAATAAACCAACATTGAGTCTGAGTAAAAGATATCAAGTTTCTGTGATTTCAGGAGATCAAAAGCGTTTACTTTAATGTTTGTTTTACACAGACACTGACTGGGACAGTTGGATACCTTTCTGCTTTTTACTGGAATAAGGATGTTTGAATGTTTGAAAGCCTTGAATTGGTTCTGATGGTTTCAGAGGAAGGAGCTGGAGTTTCAGCGACAGCGAGGTGAGGAGATAGACGCCATGCTGACAGAGAGGGACAAGAGGCTGGCAGAAAAAGAGGCTTACATCGTCCACCTGCAAACAGGACTTGCAGGAGATCATCCCATCACAGCTAAACCACAAGAGAAGGTGAGGCTCCTCTAAGGAAAAGAGCTTTCAGCATAAAGTCGTCGCTTTTCTTCCGGTTCTGTGATGCAAAGAACCACAAATCCGAGGAGGTTCTTTGCTTATGTCCTCTCAGGTGCTGGAGGTTGGTGGAGAGATGCAGGAGCTGCAGCTTCTGGTCCAAAGCCTGACCAAGAAGGTGGAAGAAGCAGAGGAGCGCTACAGTCTGCTGCTGGAGCAGACGGAGAGCCTGAAGGAGCTGCTGGCCTCGGAGAAGGAGCAGTACAGCCAGAAGGAGAGCATGTACAAGCAGAACGTAGGTTTACAAAACCAGCGAGGAAAGTTAAAGGCCAGCAGGTCGTAGTAAAGCAACGCCGCTGTGTCCTCCTTAGATCCAGACGTTCAAAGACATCATCATTCAGAAAGACAGTCAGCTGATGGAGATCAACCAGATGCACGAACAGGAGCTCTTCCGGCTGGCGGCGAAGTCTGACGCCAGCGCAGACCTGGAGCAGGTAACAGCAGCTCTGCTCTCTTTAAACTCAGACGTCTGGAAACTCGCTCCTCCATCTGTCCGTGTGTCGCCCCCCCCCCCAGCTGCTGAAGGCCTTAAAGCAGAAGCTGCATGAGAAGGAGGAGGTGCTGCTGGGGAAAACGCAGGTCATCGACGTTCTGCAGGGAGAGGTGGACGGCAGAGACCAGCAGATAAAGGTCAGATATCATTTTCTGTGTTTTTAGATGATCTCAATGAAAAGTAACATTTAAAAAAAGCTGCAGTTTTTTGAACAACTAAATCTCTGGGTCCAACCTATCGTCAGCTTGCTTTAACATGAATGTCTGCTCATGAACATCAGTGTGATCATTTCTTCACACCATTAAAAGGGAAGGAAAGTTTATAAGATGTAAATAATAATTATAAAAGATAAAACCTCTGTTATTATAACATAAATTGCTCAAAGAAAAAAGGCTGTTTATTCTGATTATATGATTATATTTCATCTCATAGCAACTATAAATGTTATTTAGGGATTCTTCTACGATGGAGCAATAAAGTCTTGCCTCATGGTTTATTGAAAAAAAAAAGGATAATTTTTCCACATCTTTTAGAAAAACTGATGGACAAGTGAACACAAATGTGTTTCTAGCCCCTTTTACTCCAAGATTTCTAAATAAAACCCAGTGCAACAGGATTAAATTAACTAACTCCCTACTCTGGAACATGGTGGTGGCAGCATCATGCTCCTCAGCAGAGGCAGGAAAGATGGGAGGAGCTAAAGTTAGAGGCTGCAGAAGACCTGAGAACCAGTTCAGGCAGGAGAACCAGGATCCACCCAGAGGAAGCACGGATAGTTTAGATCAGAGCGGGTTCATGGGTTAGAATGGCCTAGTCGAAGTCCTGACCTTAGTCTGCCCGAGAATCACTGGACAGCTTAAAAACAGTTTCCCTATCCAGTGTGCGGCGAGTTCATGGTCATCTGATCTCCACAGGAGCTCACTGAGCGACTCCATCGGCTCCACGTCGAACGAGAGAGCCTGGAATCCAAGATGGAGGCTGAGAAGCACGTGATGCGGGCGCAGCTCCGTGACCTGATGGAGAAGCATCAGGTGGAGGTGCGGCGACTGAGTGAGGAGCATCAGAGCCAGATGGACCAGATCCAGCAGGACCTGATGGGGCAGCTGGAGGAGCTCAGGAGAGCCTCACCGGCGCCACCTGTCGGAAAGGCCTCGGAAAACGGAAACCTGCCAACGGATCCGGCCTCCGTCCAGAGGATCGTGGAGCTGGAAGGTTGGTGCTTTATATGCATTTTTCTGCTCTCTGGTTAAATGATCTGTTAGGTTCATTTCACGTAAGGATTAAAAGAAGACACCAGCGTGTAAGATTATCTTTACCTACAGGTGGAGAACCACAGACCCTCGCCTCTGTGAGTTCTGGGTTCTTATGGCCTCAGTCTACAGATTTATTCATTCAGAGAAAAAAGGGGTTACAATGTTTCTAAGGATGGGGGTTCAAAAATAGATGTACAAAGATATCCTCCTCCGTTTAGGGTCCAGCTGTCCTCCTGCCTATCAGGACTCTCAAAAACCAGGCAGTCATCAATAACCTTTAAACTCAGGAAACTTGTCTCATGGATCCTGGAGCCGTTGCTCCCCCCTCAGTCTCCTACTTTGTTGATCGTCCAGACGAAGTCTCGGTGTGTTCATATCATAAATCCACGACACCGATGGCCCCCGTAGCACATGGGATTAGGAATGTTACGTTTTCTCACGGTGGGGCAGACGGGAGTAATTTGAAACCTCTCCTTTCTTCAAAAATATACGCATTCTAAAAAGTATATCTACTACTACAAGTTAAAGTAAAAACACATCACTATCATTTCTAAAAATCATCTAAGCAAACATTAGATAGAAACACTACAATTATTACATTATTCTAACATGATCTATTTAACTTCTAACTTCTCTCAGCTCAAGCTAAACAAAAAACAGAAGAGGCCAGTCGGTCAGAGGCCAAGTTCCTGAAAACAAAAGCCTGGTCCAAGTCTAGAATCAGACAGCTGGAAGAGGAGCTGAAGAAAAGCCAGGTGAGGGTTCCTCCATGTTTCCATCAACACGCCTCCTCTGAGAGCAAGGAGTGAAAACAAACGGGATCAAATAAAACTGGTTACAGAAATGTCTGTTTTCTGCTTCCTTCAAGGCCGGAGCGGCTCCTCCGGACCTGGAGGCTCTGCGAGGGCGGATCACCGCTCTGGAGGAGGAGAGGGAGGAAAACCTGTGGAAGGTGGAGCACTACGAGGAGCTGAGAGCAAAGAGCGGTAAAAGCCCAGAGCCGAGCGTTTGGTTCTACAACCACAGCAGGCTGTAGTAAACATGCTGTGTTTTCTCTTAGAAATGCTGGAGGCCAAGCTGGTTCTGTACGAGGAGCAGCAGAGGACGCTGCAGGCCGAGCTGGAGCAGTTCACCAAGAGGGCAGCCTCCCAGGTCAGGACCGCCCCCCCCCGTTCCCCCCTCCATCTAACCACCCGGTTCTCAGTGTCCCTGCTGCTCCCTGTCTGCAGGCCAGCGAGTCGGGCAGCGCCGACGACACTCAGAGCCAGGTTCTGGAGTGGCAGGAGATGGTGGCGGAGGCGGTCAGCGCCAGGGACCGGGCCAGGGAGGAGAAGGCTGCCATGGCCCTGCGGATCAGCCACATGGAGGAGGACAGAGAGGGTGAGATCACCGCTGCAGACTCATGTAGCCCGACTCCTAAAAGACGGATTGTTTTAACGATCAGAAGCAGTGAAGGTTTAAACACTCCTCCTCATTCAGTCATCAGATGTTTGTAGTGATGCTGCAGATACACGGCCTCATGCACACCTAATCTGCTCAGTAATCCTCCATAACTCAGCAACGCTCACGCTCACTCAGTTGGATTAAAGTCACCTGCAGACTCACCTCTAAAGCAGGACCTGTTCAGACTGACCTCCATCGTCCCTCCATGAGCCCAAAGTTTGTTTTCTGTTTTCTGTTGTCTGACTGAACATTGCTCTTCTCTTTATTTTCCCCTGTCTCCACCGTCGTCATGTGGGAGGTTTGATTTACTCTGTGCTGCCTCCCATCTCGTGGACCCGCTCCCCTCCCTCCCCCCTGCGGCTCCCTCTCCAGCCCCTCCTGCTCCAGGGATGGGAGCAGCCTCACAGATCAGTTTCCCATCAGTTTTGTGCATGCAGGCTCCTCCGAACCTGCAGCTCAGCCGCTGCTCGCCGCGCTGCCGGTAGTTCCTCTGAACTTTGCAGGGTTGAACTTCTGTCAGCGCGGTGATGAGCGGCGCTGCAGAGTCTGCCGTTTAGCCTCCCTTCCTGTTCTGTCCTCTTTGCCACTGTGTTTTCCTTCTCTCTGTTTGTCTCAATATGCTAATCATTATGCTGCAGCAGTAGTCGCCTGGTGTTTGTTTTGCTTTTTATGTGGATTTGCTCTCATGCTGAGGAGTAAAATGCTTTAGACTGATATCTTTCACACTCATCACTGCTAAAAGGCTGATTGTGAGTTTTAAAAGATGCATTATCAGCTGAAGGATGAGCAAACCAAATGGTGCATTACTGTGTTTCTCCTGAGCTTGATTGGCTGATATAAGAATAAGAAGTTCTGAGATGAAAAGCTTTGAAAAACCAGTTTCATCAAATGTTGTTTCACTTCAGCATCAGCAGCTCCTCAGTCCTTCAGCTGCTGCCTCCCTGACTCTGATCCCTCCCTGCTGGTGAGTTATAGTACACGGTTATTTGGGGAAATCAAGCACGTCTTGTGACACATTAAGCTCTGTTAAGTTTTATTCTGGTCATCTGGTTTGAAAAAAACTCATGATTCATCTGGGGACCAAAGATCAATAAACTATACAAATGAAGCTGAGATCAAATTATTAAAAGCTGCTTTTTGTTGTTTAAAGCAGGGAAATAAATATGAATCTCAGTAGGGTGAGTAGAAAATGTATAAAATCTGAACTCAAAAACAGAATCAAGATTCAAGCTGCAACTAATGAATACTTAGCTACTTGATTAATCTGTTGATTATTTTTTCGATGAATAATCTAATAGCAAACAAGTAAAAAAAAACTTAATAACAGACGAAAAAGGTTTTTATCTTATACCCAAAATATTTCAGTCTTTTTATATAAGCGTATTATAATTAGTGCTCTAAGTTTGTCACCTAAAGCCATGGTTTAGGGTCTCTATGCTCCAGTTAAAGATTCATTGATTGCTAAATTAGTTGATGATTATTTCAATAATAGATTACTCATTATCATCTTTGTTTCCTTTCGTGGATAAAAATAATTTGAATACTTTGATTATTTCCTTCCACCAGAAAACTCGATTCCTTTGTGTTGGTTTGTCACATAAAACCCCATGAAAACACACTGGAGTTGGTGTTAATGTGACTCAGGGAGATGCTGCTCCACCGGTTCTGACCTTTTATGCCTTGGTTCCGGTTCCAATAAGAGTCATTCAATCCTCGGCAGATAAATAGGTTAAAATCGCCTCCAGTCATCAGATGAGCTTTATTTTCTAAGCCACCCTGGTGGGATCATTGCAGGTGAGAGGTTGAGGGAGGACGTCTCTGTTCAGCAGAAACATTTTCCCCTCATCATAATTTGCAGACTTTGGTTTTTCTTCTAACTCTGCTTATCTTGCACCGATCACCGCTGAACACGCTGCACCCTTTTCCTCCTCTGCCTCACCCTCTGCTCACAGCTGCCCTCCACCTTTCCCTTCCCTCCACACCAACAAGCTGCCTGTCTGCACAAAACAGATGGGAACGTGTCCTGTTCTGATCAGTTCGGACGCGGCCCGCTTGCATCCTGCGATTCCAAAAATGAAAAAGAAGCAGAAGAATCCTGACAGATCTGCACAGATTTCATATTTGGGCTCTGAAATGTGGCTCACAGAAACGGGCTCTGTCCTTCCTCCCACTGCCACTCGTACGCCCTGTCTCCCACATGTTTGAATGCTTTTTTTCCCTTCGCTATGCAAATTAGGTGTGCATGGCTTGAAGCAAGTTGTTTCTTTTTGAAGTGTTCCTCCGGTCCAATGCGTTGGACACATTTTCCTCACTTTCTCCATCCTTGATTCTTCCACCTGTCCTCCAGCTTAACTCCTTTTTATCGCTCAGTGTTTCCACTCTTAGAAAAAGCTTTTTTCTGTGCTGCTGGATATATCTGTGATTTTCATATTCCTCACCACCAACACCATTGACATCACCATGCTTCTGACCTACATGTCATCTCTTTCACCTGGTCAAACTCCTCCTCCACTTTGATATCCACTCCCACCCACAAACACATCCTCAATCCATTCCGACCCCCCTTTTCCCTGTGGCACAAAACTGATTGAGGATGACTGGTTCTTTCCTGGCTGCTCCGATCCAGCACTGGTCACTCGGCAGCAGGAGTTGGAGGAGGAGCTGGCTCAAGCTCGGGGGCTCGTCCGACACGGGGCCAAGAAGCTGTCTGCCCCGGCACATCGAAGCCTGCAGGTGGGTGGGAAGTGTCCGATTCTTGATGCTTTATCTGGTTCTTATGTAGAAATCTAACCCAACAGACAGGAGACTCCACACTCTCAGAACGATTAAATCAAAGCTAGAAAAAATGAGAAAGTTCATTTATGTTGGCAGCTGGTGATGCTGTAAGAGGTAATTAGATGGAAACTCATCAGTAATGATCTCAAAGATGCCGCTGATGCTTCTCATCAATCTAGGAAGGTTGTACTTTCTCAGTAGTATCAGAACATGAAGCTCAGAGAAAAGATCAGAACCAAAGAGCTCCACCCCAGACCCTACAGGCCTCAGTTAGCAGGTCAAAGGTCATGATCCTAAACCACTCTTCCTGTTTGGAGGGATTTAGTAAGATAGACTCTTCTTTCTGAAAACCAAGAAGGCAGCAGGACTCAGGTGAGCTAAGCTGCATCCGGATGAAGGACCAGGCGTCTGGGACAGAACGGACAGATGAGACCAAGCTGGAGATGTTTGACTAGAATCCTGTTTGGAGAAAAACCATGAACTTCTTCGCTAAATTTAGGAGTGAGTCCATCTGTCAGGTCCTAACAGAACCACGATGCTAAAAGCTGCAGCTGTTCTCTACAGGATAGCCGAAGAATGGCCCAGTCAAAGTCCAGACCTCAGCTTTACTTAAATGCTGAGGCGGTTCTTTAAGAATCCAGTTAAGATCTCAATGAAGTGAGGAAGAGGTGAAAAGAAGAGTGGACCAAGATTCCTCCACAGGACTGAAGTCGGACCTGCTGAGATCGGTCGGTTTGTCCACAACATGTAGGTCCTGGTGACGGAGGCTCTAGAGCTGTTGGATCAGGATCCTTTGGTTCCTCTGAGAACCTTTCCATCCTTTTCTTTCCTAAATAATCACAGTGTGGAATCGGGTTCTTGGTTCATTGAATGTGATTTCAATGGAAACCAGAATAAACTCGACCGGTTTCACCGTGTCCTGGTACTGACTGATTCTGGCCTCTTCCCCCTCAACAAAATGATAGTTTTATTTTCGATTAGTGGATTTTCCTGTGGATTCCCACTCAGGCGGGGAGACGTTCAGATTCAGCAGGTTGCTGTTGACTTTACATCTGTTATATCGACATCAGCTGCATGATTTATCTGTGCTGCTTTAGTAAAACGGCTCATTGTTTTTTTAGGAGGATTTTGAGTTCGACGGACAGACTTCCTTCCAGGACCCCCGGAGCACCTCAGAAAGCACGACCCCGATGGAGGGAGAAAACATGGGAGGTTGGTGGCCCGAGTACAGTACTCCTGACCCAGGTGTGAGACCCGTTAGACAGCCGTTGGCCGGCATGCACAGAGTCACCCGCATTACATTGGGGGAAACTCGAGTTTTCTTTGGGTTGTTTTGTTTCTTTTTCTCCATAACACCATGTTGGATTATTGGCTGTTTATTCCCCATCTGCCGGTCAGAAACCACTGGGATCTCTGGTTTGCTCGTTTTTTTGCTTTCGGTTCACAAAGCTGGTTTGTGGCAGCTGGCGTGGTCGTCTGTGCCTCGTCATATTCATCAGTTGTCAGACCCGTGCATGCTGGTTGAGCTGGCTCGTGTTTGTCTGTGTGTCTCATGGAGTTGAAGTGAGATCATGATGAATGTGGGTGGAAACATGTCGTCCATCTGTGGTAAGTTTGGTGTTTGTTGGTTTTAACAGTTTGCACGATCACCTCCCATTCTGGTCTGATTTCTCCCTGACCTGCTTTGGGCTTTGTTTTGCGCATTGAACCAAAACTTACATCAATTTTAATATCCAAAGGAAAATACATGATAGAAAATGTGAAAACATACCGAAGTTAAGAGCAGATTTTACTGTTTTTAAATATAAGCTAATGTAATTTTTATTTATTTAAATATATTTTTCTTTCAGAATAAAACACTTATTATCTCATTATGTTTATATTCCAGATGTTAGGATTTGAATGGTGGAAATGTTTAATTATAACTTGGTTTAAAAAAAAGGTTTCAATTTAAAAAAGAAAACATTATTTTTTAGAAATGTCACAAAACATGCATATTTTTAACAACAAAAACAATTTAATGAATTATTCATTTAATATTTTTTAATTTCTGTATCATTTTTTAATCAAGTTTAAAAAAAAACATTTATAAATATAAAATATTTAGCTGTATAATCGTTTTTAGTTGTATAACTTTTTTTATTTAGCATTTATTTTGTTTGTTTCTCTGTAATTATTAGGAAAAAAGACCTCAGTGGATAAAGTCTGTGTTTGGTTGCACCTGTTCCTGAATACAGTCTAGTTTCTTTGCATCTCATCCCGTTTGTTGCTCTCACCGTGTCTCCTGGTGATTCCAGACGGCCTACGCTCCGTCGTGGAGGAACTGGAGCTCGAAAGAAACCAGCTGCAGGAGCAGATCCTGAGCCTGGAGGAGCGCTGCCAGGACCTGGAGGACCGGCTGCAGCTGCAGGCCCGGATAGAGAGCCTACAGGTAGGCGCCCGCTCGTTCCCAGACCTCGGGCTTACCTCTAACAAGCTTCTTCCACTGATGGATGACCTGGTGAAATGATGAGTGAACTGCATGTTTTCCCCATAAACCCTTCTAACACAGGTGACGTTTGATGTAGATGAAGAAGAGCAGCCATGTTGGGTCTCTCAGGTGTGTTGGGTCGCTCATGTTTGTGTGCGCTGGAGGGCACCTCTGGCGGTGGTGGCTAACGGCGTGGTTGGCGTGTTTGGTTAACCCTGGACATGCGTTCAAAGCACAGCGTTCTGCTCGGTGTCTTAAATCAAGTTCTGGTTGCTGGTAATGGGGCACGTGGTGGAGATGAGCTATTTCCATCCCTACTTGTTCATCTCTGCAGAACCTGCTTCTCTTTTATCAAAGGTTTCATATTCTGTGAACCACTTTTATTAAAGGATTTAATTTCAGGTATTATTATTGGCTAGATGGAATAAATATAGCTGTACCCTACATACTGTACCCAGACATGACTGTGGTTTAATTCAATTCA